>PVKS010040447.1:0-16630 GCA_004027875.1 Aplodontia rufa | reverse complement strand
GAGGAGGAGGAGGAGGAGGAGGAGGAAAGGAAGGGGAGGAAAGGAAAAGAAATGAAGGAAAGGAAAGAAACTCTGCCAGCTTGGATTCTGGTTAATTTGAAACACAGCTGAACCGCAGCCAGAATTCCTGAGTAGCCACTTGCAGATTAGGTTGAGAACAGTCTGGAAACTTTGGTGGTCAGCTGTGATTTGTCCTCAGATGTGGACTCTCAGTTGTTCTATGTGTACGGCAGCGTTTTGAAAAGGTGGCAGCCACCGGGTCCAGGACTCCAGGACAGTCCTCCTTGAGGTTTTGGTGGTAACAGGACACTCTGCATCCCAGAGTCTCTGTTCTAACTGATCATTGTCACTGTCAACCCTGACAAACTCTAACTCACAGGCACGATCACATCCTCCCAGGGTGCAACACAGCTGTAGATGCAGGTCTTCCTGTCCTAGGCCACTGTAAGCACCCAGCCCAGGCCCTCATGAACCAAGTTTCTCCCCTTTCCAGAGAGTTCCACTGGACACTGGAGAGCAGGTGCTGGCTGCAGACTAAATGCCAGTGCCCCCCAGGGGGCACATGTGGAAGTCCCCACCCCCAACACGAAGGTCCTGGGAGGTGGGCTTGGGGGAGCTGATCAGGTCATGGGGTGGGGCCCTCTTGCCTTTAAGAGACTCCAGAGAGCTACCTTGCTCGCTCACCCCTGGAGGTTCTAGTGGGAAGGCTGCTGCCTGTAGCTGGAGGCTCCTGGCAGCAATGTGTCCTTTGGAAACCGTTCATCTGTGGAATCGATACCACACACAGTGGTGCTGGGTGCCTGCACCCATTTGAAAGCCTGGGTTGCTGGTCAGACTGCAGCGAGGGGCTGCATGTTATAAACCCGGATGCGTTAAGGGTTTAGTCAATTCCGTCTCGTTTTCACTTGCAAGTTTAGCAGCCCAGGAGGTACAGGTGTGGCCAGGGCACCCAGATGCTCTCCCGGGCCCAGTGCAGACTTTCCTTGAGGTTGAAGCTGCCTGGGCTTGGTCACTATTTTCGTTTGTTAAGCAGAGGTGGGAAAAGACATTGCAGCTTTTAAAAACGTAATCCGTCTAAGGAAGCCTGCAGGTGTGCCTGTCACTAGGGAGTCCACACACGTGTCCTGGCTGGGCACGCTGGCGCCTGAGCTGCCACCTCCAGACACTAGGGGGCACTGCAGGTCCACTAATGTTGCAAGACCCATGCCTGAGCTTCCTAGCCAGCATCTGCTCCAGGGCTGAGAGAGGAGCTGTCTCCTGGGTCCCTTCCCAACCCTTAGGACCCATTAAAATAGCCATCCCAGGATGCACGTTTTACTGTTTCAGGATACTGTGAAATGATCGCCTGTGCCACCCCTCCAAACAGGCAGCAGCAGACCCAGAAACTCCCTGTGTTCACGGAGTCACTTAAACCTGTAAGATGTATGTCTTTCCTGTCAAACTTGAAAGACTGTGATGTGTAACCCACTAGCTCCATTTTAGATCCCCCTCCCCCTCTGAAGATAGAAACTCCTTCACCGGTGTCTGCCCACCTGCGTCCGCCCACCTCTTTCCAAGGACCCCTTCTGGTTCCCAGCCATCCTCTTCCAGTGAACTTTGCCGAATCACCAGGACCCTCACCACAGGTGCGGCGACCCCCACACCCACTCTCTCTCAGTGGCCGCCTACTTCCTCTTGCACCTGCCTCCACCTAATCACAGCCAATCGCATAGACTGTGCCCCCGAGCTCCTCCAAGTAGAGCGAGGGGCAGTATTGTGTCAGGTCGGAATTAAAATCCCTCGCTTCCTTGCTGGCGGTGCATTTTCCTTTTGCCCTTTGGCCAAGTAAATTTTCTGCCTTGCTCACCCACACCCGACCACATGTTTGATTTCATTTATAACAATCTTAGACTGACACCTGTCATGTGATAAGCCAAAAACCAGTTTAGAAATAACTGGCAATCTGTCATTGCACTGGGTTCATCCTTGAGTGCCAAACACGGTCTTTATGCAAAATGAAAAGCTGTCGTTGAAGTCTGGTCAGAAAGTCCTTAGAAAGATGTTTGTGCACGTGGAGGCAGGACTCTGTTTTCCCTGTGGACCGAGGGGTCTGCAAGGAATAGGGACGGAAGCAGATCCTTCTCTCCCTGGATCTCATGCCCAGAGCTGCCTGGGCAGGGATGTAGTTCCATAAAGAAACTGGGGTGCCCACATTGTTTACTTGGTGAACCTGGAGGGCTTTTACTAGGAGAGGAGCTAGGGCCCACCGAAGCATGCTTTCATAAGTTCTAAATTAGACTGTTGAAGATGCCCTGGGATTTCGGCTTGAAGCTGTTACACATTGACAGTAACAACTCGAGGTCCGTACGTTCCCTTTGATCTGGGCAACTCAACAAATCACCAGCCAGTGCCTTTCCCTTAGTGGCCACTGGGCGCTCCTCTAGGGCAGGACTAGCCCTCTGTGCATGCGTCTGCTTCATAAACAATTTCATTCTTGGACAGGAGTAAGGGAGCTATTTTCTTCAATGATAATGGCAGGATGTGTGCATCTGATGGGAAGATCTATGCAATGGGTAATTCATTCTCTGACAAAGGCCTCTATAATCCAAGAACTCAGCCCCTCGGGTCCATTAGAAAATTTGATTTTAAATGGACAAAAGAAATCAAGCCATTTGGATGCTCAGCTCCAAGAAGTAAATTGATCCTTTTGACTGATGTCAAATGTTGCACTCTTGATGGCCTCGTGGCTCGGGCTGTATGAATGTCCAGGTTCTCCTGGGCTTGCGGTCCACTTGTTGAAAAGGGAGACTCAGGCTTTTCCCGGAAGGCTGACCCCTGGCTGACTGCCCCTCTCTTTGTCCCTGCTGCGGGCTGACCACCACCTGCAAAGTGCCCTCTCCACATGACGGGCGGGCTCTCCAGAGGGGCAGGCCCGGCCACTGACAGCAAAATGGTAAGCTGTCAACTGGGTCTGGCCTGGACCTCATTTCCCTGTCTCTGAACACAGCAGTAGCTGGCACAGGGCACGTGCAGAAGCTGTGTAACTGCTACTTGGTGGTGAGGCGACTGGAGGTGATCTCAAGCAGAGAGAGCAAAGCTGCCATGGGCTTCGCGTGCCGAGGACTGGCTGCCCTGGGCGCACAGAGCCCTCTCTGTGGAGCGGAGCAGGTCTGAGGCTGCGGTGTTTGCACAGCAGCCCACCCCACCCAGTGCAGAGAGAGGTGGTGCTGCGGCCAGTGCACAGCCGGGGCCTGATCCAGATGCGCTCAGGCTCAGGCTCTGCCTTGCCTCTGAGGCACGAGGGGAACCTCAAGGGAGCTTGTGATGTGGACGGGCTCCTCTGACCCCCTGCTCCGCGCTTTCCTCCAGCCTCCCAAGCCTGGAGGAGGCCCTGCAAGTTCTGCCTGCTGCCAAGACCCCTGGCTTCAGCCCCAGCTCCCCTGCCTTGCCTCCCGCCCCGCCCTGGTCCCCTGCACTTTAGTCGCACTGATGTTCTGAGGCTCCAGGTGTTGTAGAAGCTCAAGGATGTGCTTTACAGACCCCAGCAGAGCAGGACGGGCTCTTCAAGGATGTGCTGGTGGACTAGCACACTCACCAATCGGTGGTGGCTGGTGGAGCCTTCTCGGCTCCTCCGAGAGCTGTGGGCCTCAGTTTCTCCCTCTGCTGGTGTGAGCAGTCCTTGGTGAGAAGAGGACTGGGGCATTTGGGGCTTCAGATGTCTCCCAGCCCTACTGCCTGCTGAGTGGTGCTGAGGTGCACAGATGCTGTGCTGCTTAGAGTAAGTCATTGTCACAGCCCCCCTCACCTTCTCGACTTCACAGAATCATTCTTAGGTCCTGCTCTCCCACAGGTCCTCCTACTGGTGGGAGGCCTTGACTTCCTCCCTTACTGTTGACAACTCTGGTAAAGGTGGCAGGGAGAGCTTGGAGGGTCAGGTCACACTGGAGGACCCACTGCATCTGCCTGCAAGCCACATATGTACCCCCACCCACATTCTTTTGGCTACAGAGAAACTTATAACTCCTTCAACCTCAGGGAGGCTGGGTGTGGTCTGGCTGTCCCCAGCAGGCAGAGGAAGTGGCTTCAGGGAACATATAGCAGGTTCTGCCCCAGGCCCCTATGAGCAAGTGAGAGAGACAGCCCAGGAAGAGTCCTGGCAGGGAGCTGTCCCTGTAGAGTGTCCTGACCTCCTGGGGCATCCTCATCCCTCGCTGTGAAACATGGCAGACTGATCAGCCAGAGGCAGAGAAGCATGGGTGTCTGAGCAGGGCCCAGTGCAGAACTGCAGAGATGGCCACTCACAGCCTGCTGACCCTTCTGTCCACGAGCCAGTAATGAGGGCAGGCAGAGTGCCAGGCGGTTGATCTTTGTCGAAGACATTATTTCTCAGGGTCACCTGGGCCACTTGGGAGATTGGAAAAGTTCTGAGAGGGTGGCAAGATGGAGGAGGTTAGAAGAATGGTTGAGTTTCGAGTGTGGTGAGCCAACACAGTCAGAATTAATGTCCCCTGGGTACACGGATGGGCAGGGGCTTTGCCCTACACATGCGTGCCAGGTTGCAGGCTGAGGGTGCCACCAGCCTCTGGCCTCCACGCCATCTTGAATGTGTGGTGCACTCGGCTCCCAGGGCACAGAGTGGAGAAGCTCAGGTGGGATTCTCACTCCCCACCTCTGGTGGGGTCCTCGCCACCTCTGCTCACATTTGAATGGCCAGCTTCCAGGGAACCGAGAAGTACAGTCCTTCCTGTGCTCAGAAGAGGGCCGCGTGCTGGTGGACTCCTACTGCGTGGCCCTCGGAGTGCTGGGTGGACTGTGTGGAGGTGCAGGGATGGGCCCTGTTCTCCCAGCCTCACCAGAAGTGGTACGCGATGTCCCTCCTAGCTACAGCACAGCCCACATTGGAATTGATAGGGATTGATCAGGCCGTCGTATTTCCTAGCCGTTTCAAAGAGTTTGGGATATGAGAGGAGAGGGAATCCCTCTTCCTGGGGACTCAGCTGCAGCCCTTGTTCTTGTCAAACTCCATTTCTCATGGTACTCAGGGTCTCGTCATGGGGAGAAAGAGGGGTGTCACCTGTGCCATCGGAGCCTGAGTAGTCCCCGTGCCTCAGGACAGCACTCCACTTGACTTCGAGACATCACTAAAGTAAGGTCTGCATACTGCAAAGGCAGAGATCATTAATAACCAGAGTAAAACGCTAGAGAATTCTAGCCAGACGTGGCCATTTGGCACAGAAAGATGATGCTCTCTGTTCTAAAAATAAAGATATTTGTAATTGTTCGCCATGGTGGCTCAGGTGAGCCCCTCTCCTGGGTGCAGTCAGATGGGGAGAGGGCGCACAGGTTTATACAATGTTCCACCTTTACGAGTCCATGAGCAGCCGGGAGCCTGCCAGTGCTGTTCCCTTTCACCTGTGGGTCCCAGCAGGGGCATGGGGATGCAGTCTCCTGGCCACCTTCACCAGCTCCCAGACAAAGTTGATATCGCTCAAAACTGCTACGGAGAATATTTTTATTGATTGGAAAACAAAAATAAAACTGCCTGGTTGAAAGACCTCATCCACACAGCATGAATGATTCAATTCCAACAGAATCAGGCTCGCAGACTGATTTACGACCCGCAGATGAGATGCATATTCTTGGTGGGAAGTAGATTTCTTACAATTAATTTGAGCAACAGAAGGCCGGCGATTCTGATGGGAAGTTGTCCCAGAGTCAGGGGCTGAAGCCACAGAACTTCCCCAGGTCTTTCTAAGGATCCAACTGCCTCACGCACCATTTGTCATGCTAATTACCCAGCGAAGACTGGACAGCTTTCTGTAGGGACTGGGGAGCACGGCTACATCTTATTTTAGCCACAGCCCAGGTATCTAGAGTGGCAGCCTCCCAAGAAAGCTTCCACACCAAAAAGCAGAGAAAACTTCTGTCTCACCAACTATGCATAATGAAGAAATAGTCTAACAGTTTAGGCAGCAGCTAGAATCAGGCAGCCACCTTTTATCTTAAGGACAGAGAAATTCTACACAGTGACATGCTGAATAAAATGACATCTGGTGATTAAAATTCAGGAAAAACAGCACAATTTGATTTATAAAAACATGAAATGATTGTTTTGAATAAAGCACAGGGACCATTGACTTCTAATCAATACATTTGAGAAATGCGTTAAAATAGATTCGGTTGCGAAGTACAACTGACCCTGGCAATGAAGAAGGGGCACACAGGCTCTGCCACCTGGACCCTGAGGAACATGTGCAAGGAAGGAGCCTCAGCCTCCCCTTGTAAACTGAAGGAGGTGGGCAGTGGACCAGGGGTTCCCAGATGCCGTCCTCAGACAAGCAGCCCTGCCTCGAACAGCCTGGAGCCTCACTGGTCACCTGTGTCAGTGCTGGGCCCAGCAGGCCTGGTTTTAACAAGCTGCTGCTGCTGGCTACAATGTCAGAACCCAAGAAGCAGACAACCGCCTAGGTGCTTTGCAGCACCAGCTGTCTAGAGTTTTATAGGAGAAAGACACTAAGGCAAAAGAAAGTTCAAGAAATAAACAAAAGACGGCAGACATTCAGAAAAATACATGTGGAATACAGAGCCCCCCACATCCCAAAGATGGATACCCCGGAGACAACTATCTGTAGAACAGCCCTGGCTTCTCTGAGCTTCCTTCAAATTTTGAAAGCTCAAAATTCTTAAAGCTTTGGCATGTTTATGCAACCTGGGCATGTGCAGAATCAAATATCTGTTGCTCCCTCAGCCTGATGGTTATCCCATTCCTTTCTTTTTCTTTTTCCTTCCTTTCTCTCTCTCTCTCTATCTCTCCTATTTATCATTATTATTATTTTGCAGGTACTGGGGGTTGAATCCAGTGGTGCTCTACCACCAAGCTACATCTCCAACCCTTATTTATTTATTTATTTTATTTTGAGACAGGGACTCACTAAATCCCCCAGGCTGGCCTGGATCCTCCTGCCTCAGCCTCTCCTAGTTGGGATCACAGGTCTGCAACAGCACTCTGCTGTGGTGACCCATTTTTCACCTATGGAGGCGAATTCACCTGGTTTGATTTGGTTGCTGTTGGTTTGCAACAGTCTTTAGCGGTGCTCAGAGCTTCCTCTGCCTCTCTCTGATCACAGATCTGGCTAATTCCAAGGCTCACTTGAAGCAGATTATACCTTGGGCTAGCAATCCCAGGATGGGGCACAGAAGCTGGGTGTGTCTGACACTCTCAGAAAGGCACCAGTGAGCCGTCATTGTCCTTCCGCGCTCTATTCCTTGGTCCCAGTGGGCCAGGCAGGGAGTCAGGATGGAATTCTTCCAGAGACACTGATTTGGAAGTAATTCTAGGCTGGAATGGGGGCCATTATGACCCTGAGAACAGGCTTCCTCACTCAGAGATCATTTGGAGTCTCCCGGTGCGGGGCGAGGGCCCCCTCTCCAGCCCTCCAGGTGCTCAGGTCTAGAGTGGATCCACAGCTCCCCCCAGGCCTGAGGACCTCCCTGCAACCCGAGGTTCTGGAAACAGGCGGAGCCGATGGCCTTCTGGACACCTGTTCTGAGGCGGGGGCAGCTCTGTCCCGGGGATTCCAGGCGGCCGGATGTCCACTGCCTCCTGACAGCCCTCTCCATTTGCACAGGCAGCGAGGGTGGCAGGGGGCGGGTACGGGGACGACCAGGAGGGGTGGGATCTACTTTGCGGATTGGGGCTCACAGCTGTCACTCCGAAAGGGTGGGGCTTTTGCGAAAAAGACAAATTTTTTTAAGGCAAAAGCCCTAGCACGCACAGGGCACTGTCGCGATCGCCTGCGCTCCGGATGCAGTCTTTGCGGAGCTGGGCCACCGCGCCTGCTGGAGGGCGGCAGCTGCGGTGCACAGCCGCGTCCCCGAGCCAGCGGTTCCTCCTCCGCGCACATCTGGCGCGCCACTCCCGGTCGCCGGCTGGAGCCGTGCGTCTGCGGAGTCGGCGGTGCACTCAGCGCGCGTAGATCGGACAAGCCCGGGCACGGCGGGGCGGCGGCCCGGGCGCAGGGCCGGCGCGGGGGCCGCTGCACCCACCAAACTTTGGGCGCCAGGGCGCGCGCGCACACGAGCCCCGGGGCGCAGTGGCCGCCCAGGATGGAGGCTGCGTGCCAGGGCGCCCCGGCCGGCCCAGCGTACAGGGCCACCCGCCCGGGGGCCTCGGCGCATCCTATGCCGGAGCCCAGGGCCGGGCAGCCCAGCCGCCCAGCCTCCCGCTCCCGGGCCCGCTAGCCAGCAGGGGGCCACTAGCTGGTCTGCCGCCAGCCCTGAGCCGGAGGCGTCCAGCCTGGGCCACCGGACCCCTCTTCACTTGGGTAAACAGCAAAGGACAAACCCCTCGCGGATTAAACATTAAAAAAAAAATTCCGGTGGGGGTGCAGGAGGGGGTGGGGCTTGCTGGTGCGCGCGCTGGACTCGGGGGAGAGCAACTCCAGAGCCCTCCTGGCCGAGAGATGGACTGCCAGGAGCGCAGGGGCTGCTCCGGACCCTAGCCGCCTGAGCTCTCGCCATCCAGCCCGGATCTGGCCCTCCAGGGGTTTGGCGAGGTCTCTCTTCTTCACCTAGACGGCGCCCAGGGAGCAGAGGATCTGTGCTCCTGGTCTCCAGGATGTGCCCCACTGAGATGGGGACGCTGTGGCACCTTTGGTCCCCGGTGCTCATCGGCTTGGCAGCCCTTTTCTCCAAAGGTGAGGACGCCACCACCTCGGGCTGGAGGACTAACTTTGCTTGGAGTGCGTGTGTGGGGGTGTGAGTGGCTGTGGGCGTCAGGGAGCGAGGGTGTGGGTGTGCTGATACATGCGCTACAGGCGACATGCTGGGAGGCCCCTTGGCCACAGGTCCTTCCCCTGCAGGACTTGGCTAGGATGCCCTAGGCGAGATTGCAGAGAAACCCAGGGAACTGGAGACTGTCGCCAGAAGCGTTTTCAGTGGCAAGGGGATGAGGCCCTTGATAGGAAAGGTGGCCGCCAGAGGGCTGACCTGAGGCTAAGGAAGGGGAGTGAAACGACCTGGAAGGTCCCTGGAATTGGGAATTGACTTTCCTGCTGGCACCCACCGGTTTAGAAACAATTTAGAAAGAGTCTTATCCTATGGGAATTCCAAGTAGTGCACCAGAGGCTGCTAAAAATAGGGTGTGGGGTCAGCTCTGAAGAAGTGGCCCCGAGTTCCTTTGCCCAGCCCACACAGAGGCTTTAGCCCCAGGTCTGGACTGTCACCCTCCTGGGCTGCCTTGGGAGCAGCATCACACAGAGGGCACACTGAGCTTAACTGTGACTAGTGACCTGAGTCTCACAGCAGGGTCTGACCTGGTACTGTGGGTACAAGCAGGGCTTCCGAGATGGCTGCTGTCCCTGCTGTCCGCAGCTCTGTCTGTGAGTTCAGAACCTTGGTGTGCTTTAATTCCTTGCAGAGAAGTTGTTTAATTCCCAGACAAACTGTAGAAAAGACCAGCAATTCTCTTATTGACTGGGACTCCATTTGTGTATGGTTGGCCCTATTAAGCGCCCCTCTCGTGCAGAGACATGAGTTGGGGAAGTGGAGATGCTTGGCAGTCTGCAGTGTGTGCTGGAAAGACCCTCTGAGCCTGTTTTCCTGCCAGCAACTCTGAGATGAGATCTCGCTCAGAAACTTCAAAGCCAGTTATCACACATGGAGTGCTTCAATTACGTGAATTTTCTGTTTCCAGTATGATAGAGGCTCTGTTGCTTTGGATCTGGTAGATTTAGGCAGTTCACCTGCTGGGCTTTTGTGCTGGTGCCGTTTAGGTAAAACATCTTGTGTCACCCACTCTACCATCTTCTCAGGTGCAGTTGAAATGGACTCTGTTCTCCTCTGAGTTAGAACAATTCTGAGGGACAGAGTTGGTGAGATTTATGCTGTGCACAGAAAACCAAAGAGATTGGTGAATTCCGTGAACCCATCCAGGCAGACATGAGGCTTAAAACACTCCACCTCATGGCCACAGCAGCCTGGCTGGCACGGATGCCAGGAGGCAAGATCTTTATTGATTGTCACTGGGTTTTATAACAAGATTAGGCATCTCTGTTTCCATGCCGCAGTAAAAAGGTTTTGTTAAGAAAGGCAGAGTAGCTTTGCAAATGAGCCTAACACTTGTTTTCCTGGTTACATCCGTAGCTCCCTTACTGATTTCTTTATTAGTCTGAGCAGTGTGGAAGAGAACTGAATTTCCCTGGAGAGGTTTGAACTTTTCCAAGTGGAAGTGCTGAAAACTTCCCCAAGTAATGTACTCCAGCTGTGGAAGCGTTTTGTCTAAGTGGCTTGCGCGTGACACTCTAAATGCAGCAGATGACAACATCCGTGTGCTGGCTGTAGAGAACTAAACTCAGCTGGAGAGTTCAAGAGTGACTGGGTTGTGTGGGGACTTCCCACCATGCACAGCTGGGCACATGGGAGGCAATGCAGTGTTTATGCCCACTGGGCCAGAGCGCGGGGACCAGTGACGATTGTGCAGTTGTGTAAGGGGGCGCTGTACGGTGCAGGCATGGCACTCCCGTCCTCCCCCCGCAAGTTCAAATTCCTTCCCCTTTGAGGTTTGGGGACCACCTGAAGTTCTGACCAGCCTGAAATCAACTGTTGGCCGTATTTAAGGATTTGAGTCGGGAGTAAATGCGCATGCTCTGCAATGCCCGTTTTGTCTGGGGCTGAATGTAAAAGGGAGAGTGCTGCCAGTAATTAAATCTCTGCTTCCACTCATTATCTGTTTTGCTCAGGGTCTCCCATGTTACAAATAAGAATCCTTGAATACAACAGAATGTGCATTTGCATACCAGGCTTATACCCTGGGGCTTTATACCTGCTTAAAGTCCACAGCAGAAAATTATTAGTCATAGAGCAAATCTACTCCCTTCTAGCCATTTCAAGGTATAAATACAGATGAAATGTTGTCCCTTGCACGTCTTGGGACGTCAGAGCTGTGCTATGATAAAGAGAGATTTACAGCTCCTTGTCATATGACCCCAAACTTTCATGGAGGAGGGCCTTTCATTAGTGGCCCGGGAGCTCCTGTCTCAAGTCTAAGTTCTGGTCTGGGCTGCACAGTTGGCCCAGATCACAGTGGGCCAACCAGCAGATGGTCAATCTTCTCTCAAGCTTCCTGGATGGAAGGGGCAGGAAGAAAGAGCAGGAAGGCTCGCGGCCAGCACAGAGCAAAGTGGTGTTTAGGTGTGAAAGCTGGAGGGTTGCCACTTCCAGCTGCTGGTGGCCTTCTTCACCCTGGGAGCCCTTCTGAGCCATATTCTGAGCCATATTCTTTTGCAGATGCCTGTGAGAAGCAGAAGCTCAGGGTCCTGCCATCCTGGGAGAGGTGCTACAGTGGTAATTGGGTGCCTGTCCCCAGGTGACCACCTATCTGCTGGCCCCTGAGGACCACAAGCATCTGTGTTGAGTGCCTCCACGGTCAGAACCTCCCTCCTGGTCACAGGCATTGCTCTCCAACAGTTTATAGTGGCACCTTCTCTAGGGGTCAGGTCTTTGTAGGGCAGGAAAAAATATCAGAAGGGAGCAAGTGTGTGTGTGTGTGTGTGTGTGTGTGTGTGGGTGTGGGTGTGAGTGTGACTGATTGCTCACATTTGTACCCTGTCAAAATTAAAAGACTGAAGAATGGAGAGATCACTAAATCCTGCTTTTGCTGAATTAAGGAGCTAAATAAAAACATAATTTTAATAAAAATACTTACATGGAAAGAAAAGTTACAATTCCAAGTTTGAGATGGTTTAATTTAGTTCCATTTCTAGTTCCAAGAAAAAATTAGTAAATAAAATAAATATTCCAAAAATACATTGTAGAACCTTACATTGCCCTGCATTTCTACTTTATCATTTATGCATCATCTGTCCATCCATCATCTATCCATCCATCCATCATCCATCCATCCATCCTTCCATGCATCATCTGTCCATCCGTCCATCATCTGTCCATCCATCCATCCATATGTCATTTGTCCATCCATCCATCTATCCATCTGTCATCTGTCCATCCAACCAGCCAGCCAGCCAGCATCCTTTCCTCCACCCACCCATCCATTTATCCATTCTTCCATCCACTTTTCCATCCATCCAGCAAATATTGAAGGCTGTGTGTTTTCAGTGACCACAAGAGGGGGAAGAAACTATTTCCAAGTGTTTTGAAGACACAGGGTCAGGTTCTTAAGGGCCCTGGGACTGGGGAAGCTCCGTGTTACCACATGTCTGGATTTCCAAGTGCCACATGCTGTAGCTCCGTTGTTCTAAGTTGTAATCACAAACCTTGATGGCTCATGTTCAGCAGTTCCCTCTTCCTTTCCTCTTCTGGCTCCCTTCATCTCTCTGCTTTGCTGTTTTACGACAAGTACTCCCTCCTGATCACACCCAGTGCGCCCCCATGACACGTTGGGCACAGAGAATACAGGAGTGACATGGCTACCGCCCTCACAGGTGCAGTGGAGACAGAGAAAATGCTAACTGCACGGAGAGAAGACAGGTGCACTGACCCCTGTGGTGTGAGCTTTGAGGGACAGAAGTGCCACAGGAGGCAGGCATGCCAGCATTTAACAGGAGCATCAGGGACAGGGGTCAGTGTTAACTGGAGAAATGGGAAGGGGACATCCAACTGGGGTGGGGTGCAAAAGGAAGATGAGAACAAGTGCCTGTCCTCAACTAAAGAAGGCCAGTGTGGCCGGTGCAGGTGGAGCAGTGGAGGACATGGTACGGTATGAAGGGAGAGGATGGGGGTGACCCGAGAAAGCCATAGTGGGCCCTGGGCAGTACCCCCTGCCCTCTAGAGTGAACCAGGTGTATGATAAACCCGGTCACAGTTTCATGGGCTTTATGAGGAGCAAGGCCACTATTTTAAGAATCAGAGGGAGGGTAGGGATGAATGCTAGAGGGTATATGAGCTTCCTGTGGCTGCTATAACAGATGGCCACAGGCTCGAGACTTTAAACAACAGAAATTCTGGAGGCCGGTAGCCCAAAGTCCCTATCACCGAAGCCAGGGTGTCTGCAGGAGGCTCAGGGAGGGTCCTTCCTCTCCTCCTCCTGCCCCGGCAATGCCTGCACTCCTTGGCTGGTGGCCACTCCGTCCACCTGCAGGGCTGCTCTGCCATCTCCCTCTGCTCCTGCCACCTCCCATTGCCCGCCCTGGGTGTCCCATGTGTGCAAGGTCCACCCTCCTTCTCACAGGGAGGCGCGTGATCGCGTGTTGGGCCCACAAGCTGGGTAACCTCCCTCCTTCACTAATCACATTCTGCCTTTCACGTCCAGGCAACGTCAGGGACCCAGGATCTCACGGGACCATCTCTTGGTGCTGGGGATGGTTTTTCAGCCCTCCACGGCTGGTAGCATTTTCAAACTTTTCTATTTGCTCTCCAAAATTTCTAGCTCACCTTAATGCCATCAATGTTTATTTTTTCTACCTCTGATTCCTCCCTAGTATTTAGCACAGCACTTTGGACATTGCAAAGGCACGATAAAAATTTTAAGTGTGCTTAAGAGTGTAACATATTGCCTGAGGAACCTCCGTCTGACAGCAAAATGGCTTAATGCTGTCTTTTCCAGTAATTCAAAGCACTGCAGGAAAGCTCGTGCTCAATAATAACGGCTAATTTTTTGAGTGATGATCGTAGGGCAGGCGCTGAGAGATCTGTGTGCGTAATTTTTGTGCATTCACAGATAAACTGGTGGGCAGATGTGTTGGTTGAGGCTCAGAGAAGCTCTGTACCTGGTCCAAGACAGGAGGAGGGTCCAGGGTGGAGGGTGAGCTCAGGTGCCACGGCTCACCCTGCCAGCCTGGCCACACACAGTTGCAATGGCTTCCTGGCCAAGGGTTCCCATTGTCAGTCAGGAATGCACAGAGTCTGAGGGTAGAGCGGGGGAGGCCTCCTACTCAGTGTCCACCCAGAGCTCAGGGGTGGTGGACGTTCAGTGTGAGTTGGACCAGCGAGTAAGTGAATGTCATGTTATTTACTTTTCTCAGCTTGATTTTTCAAGTAGCACTCTGGAATAACACCTGAAAGGGACTGAGACGTAGATTTTAATACCAGGGCTGTTGTGTGGGTTGGAGAGGTCTCCTGACTGTGTGGGATGTGTTTGGGGGTCTCGTGGGCCAGGCTGCTTGAAGGATCTGCAGAGGTGCCCCATGAGTGGCTCGGTTTGCCCACCTGCTTCGCGGACATCTGCCTGGGGGTCCCAGGCAGCTCAAGTCCCCCAGGAGTGAAGGAGTGCCTAGCTCTTCAGTGGCCACTGGGAAACGGGGAAGGAAGAGAGAGAAACGTGAGAAGAAGACAGATAAATACCGTTGCTATTTGCAGAGGAGAGAGCGGGGTTCCGTGAACACACGGATTGGCGGGTTTGGCTTTTGACGCCAGACGGCCAGCCTGAGTGACTTATGGGAGGAATACTGTGGGGGCTCCAGTGAAGGAACGGGAAGCCAGCTTGGATTTGTTGTGAAATGAGGCCAGAGACTCAGAATATTTTTATGTGACTTTGTCATTTCAAAAATCTGCTGTAGGAAGAAATAAGGGAGCAGCCAGAAACCAGGAGTCCAGGAAGCTGGTTTGCAGGGTCCCTGTTTGTGCACATAAGGCTTGGGACCCCCGGCCTCCCCCACATGCTGTTCAGAAGCTGAGGATGTGCAGTTCAGGGAGAGCCGTGACCGTGGATGGAGATGCTGTGCCAGACAGTTGAGAAGATTCCAGGGCGGGTCTGCGGCACAGGGAGGATGAGAGCATCTGAGGTGAAGGCCGTGTTTGAAAGGGGATTCTGATAGCCACATCCTCCCTGCCTCTGGGTCTCAGGCACATACAGGAAAGAAGGCTCACATGTCCCTTTTGGAGGGTGAGGGGATGCAGGAGCTTCCACGACATGATTTTTTCATGAGCGTGACATTAAATCCTCAAGCTTATGGGGGCTGCACATTCACTCCCTAAGGCAGGCGCCAGTTAGATTTCACAGCTCCTCGTTCCTCACTTGTGAACCAGAATGCCACACGGGCAAGCGGGACACTCAGAAGTTGCAACGGCTCAAGGAGCGTCCAAGGGCTTGTGATGTCTCTTGGGATGTCGCAGCAGTGACATGCTTTGCCATCAGAGCACATGTTGCCATTTCCCCGATACTTGTGCTACCGCAGGCCTCCTCTCCAGGTAGGTGACAGGTGGCAGCCACTGCCTGTCACTGCAGCAGAAAGTATAGGACACAAAAGTCCGTGAAAGTCAGCTCCTGACTTCGAATGTCAGAAGCTGGCATGAGCACAGAGAAAGAACACAGGTCACAGGTGTGTGTTCCCTTGGCCTTCTCTTCTTTCTCCACCATCAGAGGTTTCGGCTGGGGAAAGAGGTGGAGGCCTTAGAGGGGAGCTTGGCAGTGCGTGTGCTTTGAGCTGCTCCTGTCCCTGCCTGAGAGTGGGGAAGCAGTCTTAGATCCATTCCCCAGACACCCCGAGGAGGCCTGCCCTGCACCGTCTGGGAGCAGGCAGGGGAGGCGTTGGGGAGGCAACTGGGCAGACGCTCAGTGTGGGGCTTGGGGCAGCTCTCGCCGGCTCTGCAGCGTTGTGGCCACTCTGAACCTTCAGAGCTGAGACCGGATCCCAGGAATCACTGGGGTACTTTGCCAGAGTCTTCATTTTGCTGTTGGAAGAAACGAGGAATGCAAATAGAAATGCAGCTCTGTTACATAAACATGGGAGCTGTGCGCCTTGTGCCCAGTGATGCGGGAGCCTGGATCTGCGCTCACCCCAGCGCTCTCGCCACAGGACAGTGGAGAGGCCTGGGGCAGCGGTGCCCAGCTGGGCTCTCAGGAGCTGGAGGGCTACAGATGGTCACCCTCTCCTGGGGTCTTCTCCCCGGGGAGCTTTGCATCTGAGGATGCTCAGGGCAGGGTGGCAATCCTCAAGGCCTGGGGTTGGAGGTGGGACGAGCCAGCACATGGGAGGAGCTCTGTGAGTGACTGGGAGGCAGAGTGACTGCCTTGTCCTGCAGGAGGCCACTGTAAGGAAGGACCTGCCCTGTCCCCACTCCTCCAGAGAGTGGGAGGAGGAGACTTGGCCAGAATGCCAGAGGAGGGTCCCGGGGAGGAGAGGGAGCCTCCTTCCTAGTCACTCACTGTGCTCATCTGGCACCAGGCAGGCTTCTCAGCGTTGGCCTTAATGCCCCCTAGAGTGCTGTGTCCAGCCTGCAGATTGTCCAGTCCACTCAGAGCGAGGGCTGAGGTGCAGGCCTTGAATCGGGAGCCAAGCACACAGGAGGGGGTTTGGTTTTAAGGACAGTTACGTGAAAACAAATCAGACCTCTTAGCAGTCCTGTCCAAGCGGAGGCTGCAAGGCCTTCTGTAGCGCGAGCAGCAGAGTCTGAGGATGGAGCTGCTGGTCCCAGGGTGCTGGGCCCTGGGACACCACAGCCCCAAGGGTGACTTGGGCTTCCAGCAAGAGAAACCAATTGGGAAGGAGCCTGAGCTCGAGAGTGTTGCTTGTGCTTTGAGTATGCCATTCCCTTGGTCAACTGGGAAAATTTCATCGAAATTTTACAGTGGTACAGGTGCAATATTGGAAGTTATAGAATGTTCACAAATGTAGGGAAGAAAGAGGAAGAGGAGGGAGGAAGAGGGGGAAGAGGAAGAGGAGGAGGAGGAATAGGAAGAGGAGGAGGGAGGGGG
>PVKS010040446.1:0-16624 GCA_004027875.1 Aplodontia rufa | reverse complement strand
AAAAAAAAAAATGGGCAAATGACAAATAGACCAAAAGGGTCCTATGTTTCCAGAAAACTCAGCAAGAGCTTTTTTTTTTTTGTATTTGGGAAGATAAAGATGACACATTCACACAAAGACAACACCTAATACATGTGAAGGCCTGGGAGAAAGGAAAGAAAAAGACAGAAAGAGAGAGAGAAAAGGAAAGAAAGGAAGAGAGAAAAGAAAGGGAGAGGGGGAGGGAGGGTAGGAGAGAGAGAGAGAGAAGAAAGCAAGGAAGAAAAGGGAGAAAAAGAAAGAGGAGGAGGAAGGGGAGGGAGGGAGGGAAGGGGAGGGGAAGGAGGGAAGAAGAAAGGGAAGAAGGAAGGCAGGCAGAGAGGAAGGGAGGGAGAAAGGAAACAAAGAAGTCAATTCATCCATCTTGGACACAATTCTTATCTGCCCCCAATTCTTATCACAATTCTTATCTTATCCCTGGGCAGGAGCCAGGGAAGATGATTATATAGGGAACTGGAAGACAAATGGATGAGTCCAGGTCTCCCCCAGCTCACAGCTCACTTTGTTCATGACTTGCCTGGTTCTAGAAACATCTCAGCCTATTGTCAACCCCAACAGACCCTGTTGTCCCCAACCATAGTCAGAAAGGTTGTCTCACTGGGATATGACAGGTTGCCCAACCAGGACCCCAAAAATGCGCAAAGATGTGCCCAATTCTGGGGAGCACACTGTGATTCTGCCAACTGTCTAGGGCCCTGCACAGCCCCAGGCTCGCAGCATCACAGGAATGTCCATTTCCAAAGGCAGGCACAGGGCAGGTTCCAGGGGGTCACAGCCCAGACAAAAGGGCTCAGGGAAGGGGAGCTGGGGAGAAGGAAGGATGTATGGGGCTGTGTAAACAGCTGGCCCAGTTCAGCAGCAGCACCCTCACTAGCCTTGTGGGCTCCTGCAAGACGTGGGAGATACGTCCCAGCTCCGACTCCCTCTCACCCCTCTCCTGCAGTCAGCTCTCAGGACCCCCTGCAGACGCTGCAGGCTTCCACTAGGGCCTCAGTTTGGCTTAGCAGAGATGCCTTAAGGGCTACCAGGGCAAGAAAAATGTGAATCACCTCCTGCTCATGGAGCCACAGCAAGCGATAACCATTGATTAAATAGAGCGCTGCTCTGGGCTGGGCCAGCCCTCACTGAAGCAGACACTGCTTGTTGGTTTTTGGTTTTTTTGTGTGTGTTTTTTAAGGGGTTTTATGGGCAAGGGGTTAACTGGTAATTGAATCCAGGGCCTCTTTACCACTGAGCTACATTCCCAGCCCTTTGTATTATTTTATTTTGAGACAGGGTCTCACTAAGTTGCTGAGGCTGGCCTAAAACTTGCAATTCTCCTGCCTCAACCTCCTGAGTCCCTGGGATATCAGGTAATGCGCCACCAGGCCCAGCTCAGCAGACAGGGTTTGATGGAGGGACAGATATGGGTTTACTCCTTTGACAAGACCAGCTCTGTGGATAATGCCCAAATCCCACTGGTAATCCCCTTCTGAGACCCCTCATCCACTTGGTCAACCCCACTTCTGCACAGGTTGAGTATCCCTCATTTAAAATGCTTGGCACTAAAAGTGTTTGGATTTAGGATTTTTTTCAGATTTGGGAATATTTGCATATATAGAATGATATATCTTGGGGACAGGACCCAAGTCTAAACACAAAATTCATTTATGTTACACATTTTATACACTTGACCTGAGGGTAACCCAGGTATTTACCCAGTGTCTATGTTTTTATTACAGCCCATCATCACACAAGGTCAGGTGTGGAATTTTCCACTTGTGGCAACACCTTTCAGATTTGAAAGCATTTTGGATTTCAGATTTTTAGATCAGAGGATCTCAACTTGATGTTCTGCTCTGGAACATGTGCTGAGGCTGCTGGTTTAGGGAGCCTATGCATAGCCTCAGGAGTGCTTGGCCCCTGAAGCTGAAGGAAGTTCTGAGGGGGGTGTGCAGCTGAGCCTCATCCACCCACATCAGCAAACTGAGGGAGAGGATTCACCTAGCTGCCTGGACCACTTGGAAGTGTCTCTTAGCCCCAGCACCCCACCTCCAGCAGTGAAAAGCATGGGCAGCCAATTGCCAGCCATTCTCCAGGCAAGCCTGGCTCTCCTCCCCACACCTGCCAACCTTTGCACCTGCTGCTACGAGGCCATTCTCTCCTTCTCACAGACTCCCTACGGAGATCCAATATTCTTCTTTAGCCTCCACATTCCAATGCAGAATGCCACACTCTGTGATCAGAGAGGAAGGGAGGTATGTGTATATGTTTCCGACCCACCGGCTGGAGAGGGACCTTTCAAGGCTAAGGAAACCCGGTACTCCAGCATAGGACGGCAGACTCCTTAAGGAGGCCTCTCCTGCTGCCTATAGTCACCCACTTCATCCCCACCTCTCAGACCCCCTGTGACAGACAAGCCCAGAGGGCGTACTCGGGGCTCAGGGCGGCTTCCCAGACTGATCACTGGACAAATAGGTTTGTGACCTATTTGAAAAGAGAAACTTTCATCCAGAAAAGGGACGGTCCTGCAGGGGTTTCTCTCTCTCTGAGTCTGACAAAACAACCCTAATGATTTTCGTCCTTCATATAACAACAGCCACCAGGAATACCGTGGATCTTGGAAAGCCACAAATCCTAACAGTTCTTACCTCTGGCATCAGGAGTCCCAAGGGAAGGCAAGTGAACTAGCTTCCCACACGGAGAGGGTCCTCAGAAATGAGGACGGCTCCCCTCCCGGGTTTCTCCCCATGAGCTGCAGCCTAGCACCTAAAACCCTTGCAGGGGTGGGGCAGGGAGGAGCTGTAAACATGAGTGGTCACTTTTGAAACAATCACCTCTAGGACAAGCCCTCCGTTGTTGACCCTTAAAAGCAACATTCACAAACATGGAGAATTCTCAGGCTTTGTAGAACCCAATCAAGATAGCAAGTGTGGTGTCTGTGACCACGGCTGTGATTGACAGGAGAAGGGAACCCAGTTGGTTCAGGTATAAGGATGGGCGGAGCCAAGACAGCAGGCCCATCAGTCTCCACCCTCCCCACCAGAGGGCACCCACCAGAGGAGTAAAACTCACCCTTCAGGGAGGCCACATGTGACAAGGCCTGGGCGTAGGTGGCTGTGTTCAGGAGGGTCCCTGGCAAGCAGGATGGGAAGAAAGGACCAGCAGGACCCACAGTTCGCCCCAGACTGCCAAAGATAGAAATTTTCATTGAGTTCCCTCACATATCTCTGGAGCTGTCTGAGGCCCACCCCAACCCCTGGGCCCCAGGTCCAGCTGGCCTCACCTCTGCTGGGCCTCCAGCACCTCTTTCTTGTTCCTGGCCTGGTCCCCAGGGGGCGGGGAGTTGATGTTTCTCACTGGTGGTGGCGTCACCTCTGCCATGGGCTCCTTGGCCCCCGGCTCCTGGTCGGAGGCCCCTCTCTCCGTTTTCCTCCATTTGGCTCTTCGGTTTTGGAACCAAACCTATGTCCCAATGGGAAACACACACCCAAGGGAAGCAGAAAATCAGACGGAAGGTGGGAGCCAGAACCCAAGCACGGACAGACCCTGGGCAGGTGTTCACGGCTCACCTTGCAACCTCCTGCCTACGCCGTGCTCTCTGATCTGAGCTTCTGACCTGTGGATGCGTTGCATCAGCTTAAAAGTTTATGACAGGCATGTTTCAAGGAATGAATGTTAAATAATAGAAAGTATTTAAATGACTTGTCTGCAGAAAGGGTAAAAGCGTTGCCTTATGGAGACTCTCAGTGTGGAGTTACCTGTGCGTCCGTTTCTTTGATGTGAAATGCTATTCCTGAGGGATCATTGTCAAAGCAGCTTGAAAAACACCACCCTACGGCTTCTCATCAAAAAGATTTACTCAATCTTCCAGCAGGCCTCGCTGAAGCCCTGAGTGTATCTGGTCTCATACCTGTGGTCTAACTCTGAAATCACCTGTGTACACATCCCAAGTTCATGACCAGACTCATTGTACCTATTAGAAACCCTGACTCTGGTATTGGCCATGCTTTAGAATTCTGGGCCTAGGTTTAGACCCACTGCAAGCCTATGAGGTAAGTAGTCCAGCTATCTCCATTTTGCAGACAGGGAATTAAACACAGAGAGGTTAATTAACATGCTCAAGGTTGTCCAGGTGGTAAATGACAAATCCACAGTTTGAAACCCAGCGACTCGGCTCAGGACCGTGATCCAAACTGTTTAGGGAACAATGATAAGAGCAACCCCCAAGCATCGTTAGGAAGGTTGACATGCATGCAAAACGTTGAACACGCTACCTGGCACATAGCAATCAATCACTCAATGAACATTAGCTAGCGTCATCATCTCTGTCATCCTCGAGTCAGCAGGAGGCTTGTGATTCACCTTGACTTAAGCACCTTCTTAGAGGGCATTGTTGGATTGTTTAAGTCTTGAAAACCAGAACTGCATTTGCAGAAGATCGGATGTGGTGAAGCCTGGTGGTCAGAGCTCAAGACGTACCCTGAGGTCACCAAAATCCTGCTGTCTTTACTACTTCCAGCAAAACCTCTCCTTTCCTGGGAGATAATCCCCAACTTAACACACACACACACAAAAAAAAAAACATTGGCTAGGCCTCCCTCCAGTTCCTGGGGGTGGGGGGCATCCTCTCCTCCCCTCCCCTCGTGCTAGCACACTGGCCAGGGAGACAGCCTGGGTCCTTGAGGCTGAGCCCTTTGCCAACCCGCCCTATCTCTTAATTTTCATTCTTCTTTAACTGGGCTTCTTTCTTTTTTAATCAAGTTGGCTTTTAATTGCACATATCAGCAACCATTGAATAATGATTTTATCTATATTCTAAATTTAGGGCAGTTAAATGCAAAGCAAAATGCAGGCACTTTCTTGCGTCTTAATTGAATGAAGGTCACAGCTATAACAACATTTAATTGAGCTATTTTTCATTATCATATTTTAATGACTTCGCACTGACAGTTCGCCTGCTTCTGAGGAAGGAGCATGATGGAGTCGTTTATTTCCCTATTTAGTTATTGTTTGACAACATCAGCTTCGATTAAGACCCTGCTTTATAGAACATTAATCATATTTGAATGAGCAAGGGGTGTAAATGTAAACACATCTCCCTTCCCGCCACCGAAGCCCCGTGTCCCCGCACGGAAGCTCACTAGACAAATGCTTCCCAGCCATTGTTCGGCTGCATAATAGCCAACAACAGCCTGGACAACAATTCCCAGCTTTAATTGTCACCACCCCTATCTTACCCTTGCACCTTTCAGGGAGAAGTTATGATCTTCCACTTCTGAATGTTCAATAATTGTGTCATTTATCTCAATTTGCAGTTCAGTCTTTAGGCAGCTATTGGCAAGCTGGCATTAAAAAAAGAAACGATAGACGGTATCCTGGCCAAAGAAGATTTTCATTTCCAAATAATAATCAGTTTAATTTGCCCGCGTATGACCAATGATTCATGTTCAGATTTAATAATCAGGATCACATAATCTGATTATAGGGGAAATAATTTGTTTACAACCCCCAATTTACTGCTCAGAATTCCATTATCTCTCTTCAGCCATTGGTTTTTAAGAGATACTAACATGACCCAGGGGAACTGAAAGCAAACTATTATATTTCCTACAATTAGATCTTTGCATAGTCTTAACCCCAAGCCCCTACATAAAAAAAGAACAGAATCAGCATGGAGGAAACCCCATAAATAAAATGAATATATAATTGTGCTCAAAGAATAGCTCTCCAGGAGAGGCGGCACTGTGAATCTGTTCCTCTTGCACATCTGCTGGGCTCGGCGGGGCTCAGTGGGTTTGTGCGCTTAAACATAATCACCATGTAGCTTCCAGAAAGAAATCCTGCTTAGAGACCGTTCACACGGGCCCTGCTCATCTCTGCTCAGTCCTTTCACCGAACCGTTTAAAGATTTTTAAATTGAACGCATTCTTCAGATCCACTTTGCTGAAAGAGTTCCACGTGCGAGGGAAAAGTTGGATATGATGCAGTTTCTGGAAAGCAGATCCTATCCTGCTTCCCATCTGAAAACGCGGTTCTCTGCAATTGACCGGCCTCACCCCAGAGCGGTCAGATCTGCTTTGAGAATAGCATCTCAGCCTTTTTTTTTTTTTTCCAAAGCAAGGAAATGGATGTGCATTGATGTAATTTAGTACCTTAGAGACGCGGACAAATTAGTGTAGAACATTATCACTAGTTAATTATGAATGACCGATTAATCAACCTAATCTAATATTCCACATTATGTTGATGTTATTAAAGTGCATCATGAAAATGACAGATAGTCTTCATTTGCTTTCTCTGGCCAAATGTGCACTCTGTAGTCATGATGTCAAAAAAAAAGTTTGCCAGCTTTAATATTAGAGAGTTAAATAATTAAAAAGAAGGTTTACCTGCACTCTGGCTTCTGTGAGGTTTATTTTCATGGCTAGCTCTTCTCTGGTGAAGACATCTGGGTAGTGGGTTTGGGCAAAGACTGCTTCAAGAGCTTCCAGCTGGTAAAAGAAAAAAAATATATATATGCTGGGGAGAGGCTACGGCTCGGTGAGGGGAAGCAGATACATATTTCAAAACTGCTACAAGCGGTGAGGAAGCAATTTCACAGATCAAATTGAGGAAGGAGATAGAGAAAAGAGCTATTTGGGTGGATTCCGCAGAATGAGAATTTCAATCCCAGATGACTGAGGAGTTTGGACTTCATAACAAACTCAGTGCTCTCCCAAGAAGTAGAAATGAGAGAGGTGTGAATGTTTCTTGCATTTACATCTAAATATTGTCATAGGAGTCAAAAACTAACGGTGACTTTACCAACAGAGTAACAGGCCTAGCTTCCACTGTAAAGCATAGAGAAAGAAATCACCCTGTCCAAGCCTTCCCTGGCTGGGCCAGCCCCACAGAGATTTGGTAGGGGTTTGTGGGTCACCTTTCCGACTCCTCCAGTTTGCTCAGAAGTAGGACAGGGACTAACCTCAGGGGAAGTACTCAACCCTGGGAAATACAACAGCAATGTTCCAATCCCTTCCACCTATGGGCGACAATACTGTCTCTGAGTCAGTCAACTTCATGGGTCCCAGTTTTCTCATCTCTGGAGGGTAAGAGGGTGTGACCTGCCTTCCCTAAGGGTTGTTTTTTTTTATTTTTCACAGCTGAGAACTGAACTCGGGGCCTTGCACATGCTAGGCAAGCGCTCTGCCACTGAGCTAAATCCCCAACCCCCCTAAAGGGTTATTGTGAGGTACAAATGATATTGCCAATACAGAATGTGCCCCAAGCCATCTACTTAAGACAAATGGGAGAGATCACTATCACTTCTTCAATAGGCTTTCCTGCAATCACAAGGACAAAGTCAACTAACCCTGCCCCAGACATGTTTCTTGAGACCTACGTCATTCAAGAAAATAGAAAGACCCGTTTAACATCATTAGTTGACCTTGTTTTAAAGACAAGAAGTTGCTCAGAGGCAGGAAGTCACCGATTCTCAGAATTGGGGATCGACCTTGTTACCTGCTGAAGAGTGAAGGTCGTCCGGTTCCGGCGCTGTTTCCTTCGCAGAAACCCATCATCAAAATCCCCCGCAGAGTGGTTGCCACCAAAGGGTGCAGTACCTACTGGGAACAGACTGGATCAGCCTGAGCAGAGAGACCCTCACAGGACGCCTGCCCACCCCCTCCAGAGAGGCCGTCTATCCCAAAGTGGTTTTTTTTTTTAAAGAGAGAGGGACAGTGAGAGAGACAGAGAGAGAGGAAACAACTTTATTTAGTTTTTCACAATGGCCTTAGTTGCTCCAACACTCAGTTGTGTACGTGGTGCTGGGGTTTGAACCCGGGTCCTCGTGCTTGCCAGGCAAGCGCCAAAACCACTGAGCCACCGCTCCAGCCCCTCCCAAAGTGTTTTTAATAAGACCCCCTCTTTTCCACTTTCTCCTGCTGTCTCTCTCGCTCATTAAAAAAAAAATTAAAAAAAAAAAAAACACCTTTGACTTTGGGCTCAGATGTCCCTATTGCATAGGGCAGCAAGGACCAATCCCCAAGATGGCCAAGTGCACTCCTGGTAAAATGCTGGACTCTAAGCCAGGAGGGGTCACTGCCTTGAGGCAGAGCCTTCATCTACCCTCCAGCTCCCAGCTGCACCTCATCCAGTGCACCTTCATCTAGGGCCCTTTCATAGAAGGCAGCATGTCTTGCTGGCCTGTTTACTTTCCCCCCATTTCTATCACCAAGGTTGGGTGGGGGGGGCCCTCTGGGGAGAAAAAGAAAATACCAAGAGCTTTTCACAGCACTTTTCTCCCGTAAGTGCAAAACTGCAAGAAGTAAGCTTATAAATGAATATTAATTACCATTAAGTCACAGCCCATCAGCACCATAGTGGATCTGTTATATAAGATATCAGTTAACAAAAGACCTGCACCAATAGCAACTGCTTTGAATGCCACGCAGAACAATCAAGGCCACTCTCAAAAGACACCCACTCTCTGGTCAGGCCTTATAAAGCACCTACTGCTTCTACTTTCCTAGAAAAGAAAGACATTGTCCTACCCAGCAGCCTCCAAAGCTCACGATAAAGCCCCAAATGTGCATTCAGATCATTTTCCAAATGTGCACTATTTACTTGATAGTCCACAATGGCTTCTTAGGAAAACAAATGAGCGAGTTCCATTAACCAGTGAACACTACCTGCTATGGGCCCTGTGCTCAGAATCACTGCGTGTTTGGCATCAGCAGCTCCCAGGTCTCAGTGCCCAGACAACATGCCTCAGAAGGACCTCAGTCCCAGGAGAGCCACGTCTTTTGGGCTTTTGAAAATTCTATCTACCAAAGAAGGTCCCTGTATTTTACCCTCCCGGGCCACATCCTTTGCCCAAATATATTCTTTCTCTCCCTACTAAATCTTTCTGTTCAAATTGCATTCTTCCTCAAAACCCTAGTTAGAAATATTTCTTTCCAGCTCATTGGAAATTTTAAAAGGACAGTTCCAAATCAGTCTTGTTTCCATTATTTTGCAAAAAGCTAAATTGTCCCCTTTTGGAACAAAGTGCTTGACTGGTAAAGACGGAGTGCAGTGTCTGAGGTCTCCAATCATCATCTTTCCCAATCTTCTAACTTATACCTTGGGGTCCCAAATGGTGCCACCATTATACACATAATATCTGATTGTATTAATAAGAAAAAGTTGACAATGTAACAGAAAAGAAGGAAAGACAGGCTTTTCACTTGAAAATACACCGAATGGTTTGTAATGTTACGAAAACATTAAGCTTCACATATACTTAAAATAACAAAACAATGAAATATTATTTTCACCATTTTGGCAAAAAAGTAAAAATAAATAAGATGCATAATGATACCCATTACAGGCAAGAAGTAATGTTGGGCACATTCATGCATTATTTGCAAGAATATCAATTAGTACAGCATTATCAAAAGGTAATTTGAAAATAACCATCAAAAATTGAAGGGCCCATGCCAGTGTTTAATCTATTATTATACTTTAAAAAATGTGTCAGAAAAGGACGACAAGAATGTGCCTGGAATGGTGTAACTGAGATAGAAAACAAGAAGCAACCAAAGCAACCATCAGTAAACACTTTCTACACAGCTACTAATGGAATATTATACAACTGTCTAAAATAAATCAGATTTATTTTCATAAGTTGCAAGGAAATATCCGCAAGATGTGTTATGAGGTTAAAAAAAGAAAAAGGAAAAGTATGGAATGATGTGACAGTATGATCTCAGTGCAAACAAGGCATAACATATAAAGAAAAAAGACATAAATGAGGGGGAAAGCATGTATTTTTTAAGGAATTATAAACATGGAGGAGGATATGAGGCATACAGGTTTTCTGTTCTATTTGTACTTCTCAGGTAGGTATATGAAGTACTTCTAAATTTAATATCAGCAAAAACATCCAAGAAGTGAGATTATGAACGATACTTTGCTTTCTCTTGTATGTCTTTCTAGATTAATAAAAAATTTAAAAATTGATAGGCTATAAAATGTCGTTTTCCAAACATTTGCCCTCAACTTTTCAATCTACTGCAGATCACTTTTCCTCCAATAATGCTAATCTAAACTAAAACTCCCTTCCCAGCAAAATTAGCATATAAATACACCTTCCAAGGAAAGGAAGCCGCTTAAAGTCCCATCTCCTTTTCTCCTGGTCTTATCTTTGGTGTTGAGAGGGAATGTGCTCAGGAGGCAGGCAGGAAAGGTAAGGTGAATTAGATGAGGTGAACTGAGAGCAGGAGGCAACTCTCAGAAAGCTGGGACCAGAACTGTCCCTAAGTCACTTCTGCACCCCACCCTGCAGACAGGGTTTTCCCCCTAAGTCACCAGAACATCCACCACTTGGTAAATGCCCAAACACCTGACTTCACTACTTTGATCAGAAGGGAGTGTGCCAGTAGCAATCAGTCTACACCTAGAGGTTAAAAAGCCCAGAGAAGGTGCATGCACGACATCTAATGCTATTGTAGCACTGGTGGTAAAGAGAGAGGAAATACAGACAAGAGCTCGGTCTTTCCTTTTCAAGGAACGCTGACGATGATAGCAGGACTTAAACACTTCTCTGCATTAGCCTTCTCTAGA
Source organism: Aplodontia rufa (assembly GCA_004027875.1). Lineage (NCBI taxonomy): Eukaryota > Metazoa > Chordata > Mammalia > Rodentia > Aplodontiidae > Aplodontia > Aplodontia rufa. The sequence goes on along the minus strand of PVKS010040446.1, from coordinate 6,019 downwards.
AAATCCTGCTGGCCTCTTTAGAGCTTTATTAAAGCAATCAAAAACAAACTTTCTGATATCCCAGCCAAGGCTAGGCCAGGTGAACAAACATCCTCTGATGACAGAGGATGACAGTATCTCACCACATTTTGCCCTGCCGCGTGCCTCTCTTGATTTCTTGGCCTCCCAAACTTGTTCCACAGCAAGAATAAATCAAAGAAGTAGGCTGTCAAAGGTCAGTCTTGTTATTGCTCCCAGGATTGCAAAAGTCCTAATATCCCAGGGGTACAGGTTTGCAGGTGTCCCTGTTCAAGCCCAGAGTGTGGGGCTGCACATTCCCCTGATGGACACTAATCTGTCCTCAGAGGATGCACCCTTTGATCCCCTATGCCCAGGGTGGGAGCACCCAGAAGTCCAAGGTGTTCTCTTCTCAACACCCCATCTCCATTGTGCGGATGACAACAGGGATCCTGAAGGGAAATTTTTTCTAAGGCCTGAAGATCTTCAAAGATCAGACCCCTGACCATGGCCCTGGGAAGCGGAGGAGAGTGGTTGGCTTTTGGAATCAGAAACCCAGTGAGTCCCAGAGTAAGAGCCACTGAGCAGGTGGTAGGCAGGACAGCTCAGCCGCCAGGGACTGACATTAAGTTGCCCAGAATAGCAGGACGGGGTGCCTGGTGCACTCCCGCCAAACTCCTGGAGTGACACCAGCAATGGGTCCTTCTTTGCTCGTGGTGGGGCCCAGGATGCGGGGGGCCAACTTGCCTTGGCTTTCCGAGATGTTTGCAAAACCCCGTGAAAGATTGATGCGGCCCCCTGGGCAGAGAAGCCCCGATTAGAGGCGTGACACCAGCATCTGTGCTGGGAGGACTGGCTTTCCCGGCTGCGCGCGTAGCCCGGGGCCGCCCGTCTCAGGCGGGGAAGGAGGTGGGAGGCAGGTGGCTACGGGGGGAACGGAGCATGGAGCAGACTGTGGGGAGGAGGCTAAGGGCGCCCCTACTCACCGCCCGGCGGCCACCCTTCATAGGGTGGGGACCCCACCACCCTCCAGCCCTGCTGCCGATCTGGCCCTTGCTGGCCGGCTCGGGCTTCGGCCTCGCCTAGCAGCCGCGGGCGCGGCTCTTACTCACCCTCTAGCTGCGGCGGACAGTGGAAATAAAACATCGCCGACGGTCGGATCGACAGGACCGCGGGACTTGGGAGGGTGGCGGCGGGACCGACGGGCGCGCGTAGCTCCGGCCTGGCCTGGCTGTGAAGCAAACAGCAATAGACCTTAAGCTCCTTCCTGCGCCCCGGCCCGGCCCAGGAGCGCACAGCGCACCCCTCCCGAAAGTCCCCTCCCAGCGCTTTTAGCCCACTGCAGGGACAGGATGGGAGGTGGCGGCACCTCCGGTCCCACGCCAGGACCCCGCGGGGTAGGGCGGGTCCCGCACCCAGACAACGGAGCCCTCACCCAGGCCCCAGCACCAAACCCGCCGTCTGGCTCCGGGCTCTCGGGGGTCCTGGCCGCAAGCCCCGCACCAGGCCACCGCAGCGGGTCCAGCGAACGCACAAGGCCAGCTGCTCCGGCGGCAGCTATCGCCAGGAAGACAGTCGGCCCCAAGGCCGGTACGAGGGGCCCGGGGAGTGGGTCAGGAACCCCGCATACCTCCGCGGGCGGCTGGCGAGAAGGCCAGAGCGTGACCGCCTCCGGTCCGCACGCGGAGCTCTGCTGGCGGCGGGCGGGGCTCGGCGCTGCTGGCGCCCGCAGGACCACAGAAGTGACTCGGGAAGTGGCCAGATGTCTTGCTGTCTGTCTACAGCGCGCGCCGCCACTCAGCACTCGCCTTTATAATCTCACGCATAATTGGCCTTAATCTGATTATTTCCAGCGCTGTCTACAGCGAGTAACTTGGATAGGTCTATTGGGCCTTACAAATGGCCCACGTGGTGTAAAAAAAAAAAAAATCCGTCATTTCTCAGCAAACATCAGGAATGTTTTTCCTCTTTTCTTTTAAAAGAGCATAGAAATAACCGCCACCAACAACAGACCCCACAAAAAAGAGGTTATGTTTTTAACACCAGGCCCACCCCCACCCCATGTCCCCTCAGACTCAAACCTTCTTTCTCCCGGAGAGAATGGATTTGGGCTCGCCCTTGTCAGAGGCCTGGCGACTCCCGGGCTGCAAATTGACAAAGCGCTGCTAATTGTCGCCGCCGGATGGGTTTTGGGGGGACTCTTTGCACACGGCTTTCCTTTCCAAGCGATCGTACAAAAGGAAAGTTTGATTTTGTTCTCAGCAAGGGGTCCCTGAATTTATGTTCGCTTCTCCGTGCAAATGATATGCGGTGGGACCCTTCGCAATTACTTTTAAAATGCATCCGAGGCAGACACTCGGCGGAGAGAGACCGCCCTTCTCTCTGCCTGGGTGAAAATTAAACTCTAAAGTACCGGGCTGAAATTTTCAAGTCAGGGGCGCGGGATTGGATCAAATCACATAAACTGCAAAAAAAAGCAAGTCTAATGGCGCATAATTGGTTCTGTAATAGCATTACACCAGGATAATAGCCCGTTACGGCCCCCTGCACTATTAAGTGCTTCCCTGGCGGAAAGCCTTTATGATATTAAAGGGGGAATATAATGATATTTTGGTTATTAAATGCGTGTAATTAATTTATGCACCACTGAAAATAAAGTTGGTATTATGACCCACTCAAGATGCATCAGAAGATCCAAGTCAGACAACTGTTGATAAGTTCTGGTGTCTGTGTTCTGTCTAGACTGCTGATTTTATTTTTGGGACGATGGCTTCTTGGACAGACTACATAAATTGAATATTTCATAAACATTCTAATGCTGCGTTCGGGAGCTTTGGCGAGGCAGTGGGTCGGGTCCCTTCCCGGGCCCGAGATCCAGCCTCGATCTTAAAGACGCAGCGCGTTGGAGACAAAAGGCCTGGCAGGTCCGCACATGGACATACGCCCCGGAGCGAATAGCGCGCAGTTGCAGGGCTGAGTGCTGGGGCCTTGGCCCGCGGTGGACACCCCTCGGAAAACAGCCCCAGGAAGACGCACACGCTTCGGCTAAGGCAAGCTGTGGCCTGTTTGATGGAAGCGGACCCTCCTCCGTTCAGCCACCCCGCCACGGAAGTCCTGCCCTGCCGCTAGCAAGGAACCGCTGGAAACTCCGGCTTGGTTCAGAGCGAGAGACCCCGCGGCGCCGGTTTTGCCAGGGCCACTGACTCCGGAGTCCAGGCGGCCGACCCGCGAGAACGCCTCAGGTCGGGAGGCGGGTGAAGTGGCTGGCAGGGGTCAGCCGGGAGCCAAGCGCACCCTTTCCATTATGTGTGAGTGCTGAAGCCCCGGGAGCCGACCTCCTCTGCCCCAGGCCAAGAGGCTGGCTCGTGGGTGTTTGTCTTCCACTCTCTCCCAGGTCTCCCGCAGAAGCACCCAGCTCTCCGCAGCCCTTTCAAGACCCGGATCGAACATTCCCCTTGCGCTACTGACTGTGTCCAAAGCCCCCTCGGATTCCTTGCTGACCTAGGCTGTAACTCCCTGCCTGTGCGCCCTGTGCGCTCCTGGAGTCCAGTGGCTGTGAAACGAGGTGAGGAAGGCGTCCCGGACAGGTCTGCCAAGATGCTCCAAGTTCACTTTGGTATGTGTGCGGGTAAACCTAAGCACCAGGAGCCCAGCTCTGGGAGCCGCACTGGCCCCAGATGTCAGTTCCCCACCCCTGACATCAACTGACGCAGGTTTCTACCAAGGCCCAGAGATGTCCCGGAGACTGGACAAGTTTATCTTGAGTCTGGGAGCGCACTCCGGAGCATCTCAGCCGATCAGAACACTGGACAGCGACACTGTTTTCCCCACCCTACTCCCGGACTTCTGCTGGGAAAGAGGCGAGTCTCGAGGGCCTGGCTGAGACCCTCGCTCTGCCCCGCGGCCAAACCCGCCCAGCCGGATTCCGGGCCTTGGGGGACCGACCGACTCTAACCTCTCCCAACACGATCTGCGAAAATTACTTGGGACGCGTGCAGGCGCGGCAAGGTCTGAACTCCCGATTCCTCAGTCCCGTGCGAGCTCCAACCCCGCGGTTCCGACCCGGAAACATCAAACAGCCCCTCGCCTCTGGCACCTGCCCTCCAGGAGCCCTTCGACCGGTTCCTGGAAGCCTCCCTGGCCGGACAACCAGCTGAGCTCGGGAAAAACACCTACCTCCCGCAGGGCTTCAAGTCAGCTCCGGACGCTCCACCTTGCTTCGCCCGCAGGTCCTCTCCCAGAGCCAATAGTTGAGGTTCGTTTCTGTTGGCAAAACAGCGAATAAACAAACAACTAAACAACCGCAGAAATGAAAGGTTGCAGCAAACTTTGATGACGGAAGCCCCCTTCTCCCCAAATTTTCTCCGACACTCTGGGCCCTGGAAAAGGTGATTAATAGGTATTCGCTATGATACCCCTCTCCCTCCCAAAAAGAGCCATAGTAACAAAACGGTTATTTTTTTTTCTTAATTCTTGTGCGGTAAAACGTTATTTTCCAATTAACCAAATTCGCGGATCTGTCCCGCTTGGACACTCTGATAATTTACAACCTAAAAGTGTACTTTCTTTATCTAAAGACCAAGGTGACTGCTTTTAATTTTCTCTAACCTCTTTACACTTGATGTTCACCAGACTCATAATGTTAATTGGCTTCATATACGGATCATCAGTTTAATGAAGAAATAAATCCTGTGTTGCTTTATGTTTTAACAGTGATTGCTTTAATGAGGAATGTGACGTGTTCCAAAATCAGAGCTGCAGGAGACATTAGAAGGGGCTTCTATCAGGACGGAAATGCTTAAAGTTAAAACCACTGGGTCATATTTCAACAGATTTTCTTTTTGTCGGACTTCCCTACCCCCCACCTAGGTTGCTTTCAGCCTCTTCAAGGAGACAATTCTGTAGTTCTGAAGGCTTCTTTCCTATGTATTTAACCCACAGCAGCTGCAAAAGCTGCATCCCCTCTAAGAATTATTTTCTGATTACTAAATAGGGTGTGCAGCTTTACCTCCTGTCGGACAGGGCAAAGAGAAGCCAGAGCAAAGCAAGGAGTTTGACTTTCAAGACTCTTCACCTTTTTAAAAATAAAATGAAAGCAGCACACACACCCCAAGACTTGTGTGCAGATGTGTTGCAGAGGCGGCTCCCCCTGTGCCCACATCCCTGGTGCTGAAGATTCAAGGCTGGGTTCCTAAAGGCAGACAGCTCCAGCTTAGGCCAAGTAGGCTGCTGATGACCCAGGCTCTGGCCCCTGAAAATGTCTGCAGGAGATGTGCTGGACTCCCGCCCAGGTGATGAGATCTTTACATCTCTATATCAATTAATAGCAGAGTAAATCTGTGTTCTCTAATGTGTGTTTGATTTTTCTAATTTTAAATCGGTTCTATGAAGGGAAAACTATCATCACAAAAACACTGAGAGCAGCAATAAAATGCTGAAAATGGGATCATCTATACACGCAAACCCTCAATTGTTTTCATTTGAATTATGAGTCATTTTAAATTGATTCCTGAAAAGAATCCTGAATCCTTAGAAAATGCAGGGGTTTGAGGATCTGGATTGAGATCTCCAACACCACACACAGTATTTACTTCTTACCATTTGCTGTGTTCTAGGAAAATTGGGAAACATTTGGAGACCCTTCTATGCATGTATTTTGAGCCTAAATACATAGAAGTTGGACTTCATATCTCAATTGTACTCAGAAGGAGTTTTCCAATCTCCCTTTAAAAACTTCCTTGGCAAAAACCAATTTCAGTAAGCACGATTTAACTCCATAGCAATGATGGTAGAGCAGATAAAAAATACTTCAGTTAGCAGGAAGAGAAAAAAAAACACACTGAATTGCTGTGTTTTGAAAAGATCCAGACTATTTGTACTGTTATTTGGGTCGTAGTTTTTTTTAAAAGATTTTCTGTGTAATTCCTAGTGACCACACAGCTCACCTGAGATGGAAGGCCCAGCATGTACAAGCTCCATATGAATACTAGGTGTTCTCTACTTATCTGCAAATCTGTTGTCA
>PVKS010040445.1:0-16629 GCA_004027875.1 Aplodontia rufa | reverse complement strand
GAAATGGGGTGTGGGTAGGATAAAGACTTTTGGTAAGGATGAGAGAAAAATGTTTATATTTAGGGATTACCACAGTACAGGGGAGGAAGAGGCTAGTATGGGGCATGGTTATCTTTACTCACCAGAGCCTGAGGCTATTTTGCTATCATGAAATGTTTTCCTGATTGGAACCCAATTTTATAGGGATAGCAGTACAGTTCAAGAAGACATGGAGAAAGTAGGAGCCAATCACCAATACATACACACAGAAAAATATTTACATCCACCAACACCAAATTCAGTATTAATCGTAAAGCAAGAAAGGAAAAAAAAAAACCCCACAGTAATGTTAAAAATTTTAAAATATTATATTCCAGCTGCATCCCCTTTAAAAAAACAAATAAACAAACAAAAGTAGTTGGAAAAGTTTTGAGTTTTTCTGCCCCCTAGGTCAGCGAATATGTACCATGGGGGGATGTGTTCAAATCTGTCATCTAGCTGGGGATTCTTCGCAGTTGAGCTTGTTGGAGGAGAACCAGTTTAGCTAAGTCCAGTGACCTGGTTTTTCTTAGAGGATCCCCTCAAAATTTTCTGTTGCAAAGGGGTATAAGAACCTACCTTCTCACACTTCTTGCAAGAACAGATTTCAGCTCCCCCCTGGGCTGTAAGCCTGAGATGATTACTTTCTGCTTGTCCATACTCTAGAATTTCATGGACCTGGTGCTCAGAAGCCGTAGACAATCTAGTTGATCCTAGTGTAGATGTGTGGGTCTCTGACTGAACCAAGGAGAGTGGCCAGCCTGAAACTCACTTCCTCAGGATCACTTGTGACCCACTCTGTGTGACTTGTGATCTTCCGAAGTCCCAAGAGCTGCTTTGTGGGATTGACTGAAACCGGAGGAAGATGGTCCAGATTGTGCCAGTGCTTATGTGGTTCTCAGTTGCAAGCACTAGGGGGCGCCCACCTGGAGAAGTCAAGGCCTATGTAGCCTTGGTTATGCACGGGGCTCAGATCCTAAGGGGAAACCCACGCTGCCCCATATATTCAAAGCTTCCTGAGGCAGATATCAGACACCAAAGCAGTACATCCCCTTTAGAACGATGCGCCCTGCTGCAGGAAGCTCTGTTCACAGGCTTCTCCTATTTGGGCGTGTAGAGGGGCGGGCAAAAGTTCCCCAAGGGAGAGGTTTGTGAGCTGGAGAGGGGATCCGCAGTTCCATACAGCCCACAGGGCAGATGGCAAGCGGTGGTGGGGGGCAGTAACTTCTCTTTCTAATCGTGGGGACTGAGGCCCCAATTCGCTGCTGAGCGACCCGACCCACTCTCGCACACTGGTTCGAGCAGTTACATTAAAGGACTTTAAAATCAGCTCTTGTAAACCTTGAGCACAAGTGGAGAATTATTGTCCTCCGTGATTGAGTTAAAGATCTTGTGCCGAATCCTCTCCTTCTCTGGCTCCTCAGGCAGGGACCAGAAGGGGAGACGGAACTCCCAGCACCACACAGACCCTTTGGGAAATGGCCCAATCTCGGGGCCATAGATTCTGGTTTTCTGGCCGTGGTGTCTGAGACCCCAAGCCCATTTTTTGCTGAGCAACCCGCCCTGTCCTTAGGGAAACCTCACAATGGCGAGCCGGATGCTGCCACAAACAGCCATAAGTTCCCTAATGTGAGCGATTAATTCCCAGAGTTTTATACAACATCATGTAATTTAAGAGCAGTCAGATCTGGAAGTTCACAGCTGGCCTGATTAGGGTATTTGATTAGGAAACTTGCTCCCTTTCCTCCCCTCCGGAGTAGCTCCCCTCCACCCGGGTGTGGGGCAGGTTGCTCAGGCTCCACAAACTTCTCCTTATATTCCTTAATGGACCACGTTATTTGTCCTCCCGTGGGAATCCAAGTGCTCTCCTCCAGGGTGAGGTGATTCTCAGGATCTTCTCAGAGTCACTGTTGGTGGGGTGGACGCTATCTTCCCTCCCCCCAGGTCTGATTTTTAATCGAGAAAAACATGTGTTCATAGATAATGCAAAGTACTTTCAGCCTTTACATATCTACTATGAATCACTAAATTCTGACTGTTTTTGTAGAGCTAACCTACCTTAGGGCGTTGTGTATCTATGACTTAACTAATTCATCTTACTATTTTTGTATAATCTTCGTACCAGTTAAAATCATTTTTTATAATTAGGAGAAACAAAAAGGTGTGTCACAATCTTTTAACTAATTAAAACATCTTGTACAAATTGCCATCATTATTGTCATCATCGTCTTCTCCTCCTCCTCCTCCTCCTCTCCCCATCCTAGACCTTCTCCTCTTCCTTCTTCAACTTTTTCTGTGCTAGAGATCACACTTTTATATTTAAAGAGGGTATTAATTACATGTAAATTATTTCCTCTTTTAAACTCAGTAATACCATTGAGTAGATTTTTTTATTGGTGTTTCATAGTACGTAATGATGGGATTTGTTGTCACATATTCATAGGTGCACACAATAGAACAATATCCTTTGCCAACATCCCCCCCAACACTCCCCCACTTCTGTCCTCCCATCCCTCTGGTCCCTTGACTCTTTCTGGGGAATATATTTATTTTAATATACCCAAGTAAATTGACATAATTCATTTTTTTAAGAGAGAGTGGTACAGTGAATGAGAGAGGGAGAAAAAATCAAATTTATTTAGTTTTTCATGTGGTATTCACTGCACCGACACTTCAATGTGTACATGGTGTGAACCTGCACATGCCAGGCAAGCACCACAACCACTGAGCAACTGCGTCAGCCCCATGACATAATTCTTATACTTATGAATACATGTATTATATACATGACAGTAATATACATAATTACTTATAATAGTGCGTCCATACTTATATACCCTTAGACTAGATGCTGGAGTGATGACTCGGAGATTAAGCACTTGCATGGCATGGAAAGCACGTGGGTTCAAACACCAGCAGCACGTACACAACTAAGATCAGAGCAATGAAGCACAGATGAAAAACTAAATAAAAATTAATTCACTCTCTCTCTCTCTCTCTCTCTCACTCACTCTCCCACTCACTTTAAAAGAAAGGCTTGGAGAATGCCTTATTTTAACTCAGTACCACTATTTCCCCTTCTCCTCCCTTCCTCCTACCCAGTTGTTTATAGATAGCCATGCCAATAGGATAAACATTAACCTTTTTTTTAATAAAGAGAGAATGACAGTGAGGGAAGAAGGGAGGGAAAGAGAGAGTGAGAGAGACAGAATCAATCATATTTAGTTTTCACATGGCTTTCATTGCTAACAGTTTTTGTATCCTTGGTGCTAGCATTGGAACCCGCATCCTCGCACATCCCAGGAAAGCACCCAAATGGCTGAGACACCACTCCAGCCCAAAACATTCACATTTTTATAAAAGCATACAGTCTAACTTATTCTCAGTCCCCAGCATCCCCCACCCATCCCTTTTCTCTTCCCTCTACTGGTAGATCTGTTATATAAAAATACCTTTTTTTCATAGTGAATCCCATCCACATATATATTCACAGGTCACTAAAAAAGAAAAAAAAAGCTTTGCATAGATTTTTTTATTCCCTTTGAAGACCTATTAAATTTCCACATGGAAAGAGATACCAAAACTTTTTATACTAGGTCTTTTCTACAACTTTTTATTCCTGTCCTTAACACATAAATGGGAAATTAGAAGAGAACTCTTGGTATGCTGATTTTAGGGGAATAGGAAAACCATGTGCATTTTAAAGAGGGAGTTTTACTTTTTTAAGGTTTTATTGATATGTAACAAAGCCTAGTTTTATAATCACCTAAGTATTTGTCTCCTATAATTTAGAAAAGTTTTTGAGAAAAGATCTTCCTATATTGCCCAACTTTGTCCTGGACTCCTGGGTTCCAGTGAGTTCTTCTGCCTAAACCTCACCAGGAGCTGGAACTACAGACAGGAACCAGCAAGGCTGGCTTACAATTTTAAACAGAAACCTTTGGGGTTTACTTAATAAAGGAGTCTCCTTGCAGCATTTTGATTTTTTGTTTCAGAATTAATCTTCCCATTTAATTTAAAAATATGTATTAGCATAATAGCTCAGAATTAAATATTGGCTTATTTTAGAAAGAGTATTTTTTTATCCTTGTAACAAATGTCAACTGATACAATTGATTTATGGAATTCTCTGGGTGTTCCCCCATCTTGCTTTCATATCCAAGTTTCAGAGTTCTGTGTAGGTTTGCGTTATTTAGTTATACTTATTTAGTGTATTTTACAGAGGTTTGTCTTCAAAATCCCATATGACTTTCCTTAGTATGGTCATTTACTCCTACTCCTAATGTATTTATTCACATCTGCCTTCTAAGTCCTCTGAGTGTCTCCATAGTGTTATGTCCAATATTGAAGACATTGACCTTGATCCTTTCCTGAAGCTTTCCTTTGCTGCCATCCTAGTAAATAGTACCTCATAAATGGCTCTGAAACTCCAAACCTGAACAAGTCCAGAAACTCAGCCCTGCCTCATATAACCAAGTTCTGCATTTTCAACAATCTTTCCAGGTTTCCTGTCTTATTACCCAGATTTACTGGCTCATAACTTTTTGAAACACCTTACTTGGTCCTCCTCTACCCACAATATTCATCTGTGTTTATATTGCTCACCCAGTGACCTTCAAAATACATTGGTGATTGGCTGGAGAGGTGGCTCAGTGGTAGAGCTGTTGACTGGCATGCACAAGGACCTGGGTTTGATCCCTAGCACCACATATACTATAAAGTAGAGGAAAAACAAAAACCAGATGAAAAAACAAATTTGACACTCTTTCTCCATTTCTCTCTTTTAAAAAAATATGTTTGTGATGCTAGAACTTTTCTGCTTTTTGGGTGGATCTACAGAAATTCTCCTTTAAAATGACACATATCATTAGTGTTTTGGCCCTGATCCCCCTGTTTCATCCATCCAACCCATTCCCAGTAATTAGATGGTTTGGCCATGTTACCGGGATACACCTGTTTACAGCTTCATTTCATGCCTCGTGCCTTTGCTCCTGCTGTTCTTTCTACACTGCTCTTCATGCCCTCTCTTTGCACTTCCTCTTGCAAAATATCACCCTATGTTAGCAGCAGTTCCTGAGCTGCCCATGTAGAACTGACTGTTCTGTCCTTTGTGGCCTGAATGTAACACATTTCAATGGTAGAATTACTGATTCATTTTCATATATCTCCACCTGTGCTTCAATACACAGCAGAATCTGTGTTCTTATAGCTGCTCCCAGAACAGAGCCCAGGATTTAACAGACATAGTAAATGCTAGTTGTTTTACTGCCTGTTTGAGTGCAAGAGTACAAAAGTGAGTAAAAAAGTATATTTTCTCATTTTGGGTTTTCTGGGGTTTTTTTTCCCTGTTAACAGGAAGGAACAAGAGAGGCAGCTGTCAGAAAAGAAAAAAATGCTAATGCTTCACAATGGCAAAGAGATCATGGAAATCAGACTTACAATGACAGAGGACACAAAAGTGGTAAGTGATTGAGTATCCATGAAAAAATTTTTTATGCTTCAATGTTATTGTAAAATATCTATCATTCTTCTTTTTTCCCATCCCTACTTCCCACTCAATATTCCCCTTCCTCTGCTCCACTGCTCTTACTTTTGTCTTCATGGCATCCATCCTGCCATTTTCTAACCTTATTTTGTTTTAACATCTGCAAATGACAAAGAACACTTACCCTTGACTTTCTGAGTCTGTCTTATTTCACTTGGCGTGATGTTCTCCATTTCCATCCTTTGATCAGCACATGCCATAATTTCATTCTTCTTTATGGCTGAGTTAAACTCCATCGTATACATATACCACAGTTTCTTTATCCATTAGGTGACAAGCGCATGGATTGGCCCCGTATCTTGGCTATCGTGAACAACTATGCAACTGTAAAGATTGGAGTGCATGAATCACTATAGAATGCTGATTTTGATTTTTGGATAAATGGCACTGTATTATAAAGTGATTCCTTTACTAGACTTTGGAGGAATCTCCATACTACTTTCTAGGGCTGTTGTATTAATTTTATGTCCCACAAACAACATGTATGTGTTTCACAGAGGTGTCAGGAACTGAAGCTCCAAACCTTGGTTTTTGGGTTCTGACGAAACAAAAAAATTTAAGTGAGACACCAAAAGCCAAGCAAGAGAACCTAGTGATGAGTGAAAGTAAAGAAAGACTCAAGCTAAGAAGACAATCCAGAGAGAATGGGCAGTATCCAAAGAGAGACAATGAAGGAAACACTGTTGATTCCAAATTTATTATTGCTTGGTGTATGTCAGAGGAACTGGATTCCAGCAAACATCAGTGTTTGCCAATCAGATGTTCTGCTTGTCCTCCACACTGGATGGTGGAATTTTTGCCCTTGTTATTCCTCTCCATAACTGTCAAGAACCATTCTATTCAGGGGCAGAGTGGAGAGGGTGGGGAGCGTGGGGGATGGGTTTGGCACTTCATTTACTAATCAATTAATGTGGGCCTTTGTGTCAGTTGCCAGACAGAATTCAGCTTACTGTGTTGTGCTACTAATATTTTCTCTTCAGAAATGAATTAAAGAACATGTGGCCATAAATCCTAAGTTCATGAGGACCTCAGTAGACAGTGCCAGGAAGAACCCCTTTGATTTCTTGATGTATTTTTGAATTGACTCCTTTTTTTCCACATGTTTTTTCTCAGGATTCACCTTTTCTTGTTCTGTGAGTTACTTGATTATTCAGTAAAGCAATTTAAAATACCCTAGGACCATGATATGACATTTCTTTCCATGTCACTGCTCATTACTAACTACTACACAACATACGTACCTTTCTCCTACACCATCATAAATGATTTATCATTATTTGTGTTCTGGATGTTTACCTTTCTAATTGGGGTGAAGTAAGATCGTAGCATAGCTTTGATTGACATCTTCTGGATTACTAGGGATGTTGAGCATTGTTTCATAAATTTGCTGGCCATTGTTCTTTCTTCTTTTGAGATACAATCTTCTCATTTACTGAGTGGGTTAGTCAGTAGGGTTTGTTTTTCATTTTTTCCTATTGGTATTAAATTTATTCAGTTGTTCATATATTCTGGTTATTAATCCCCTCTCAGAAGAGTAGATGGCAATATGTTCTTCCATTCTTTGCACCCTCTATTCACACTCCTGTTCCCTTTGGTGTGCAGAAGATTTTTCATTAATCATCATCCCACTTATTGAGTTTTGATTTTCTTTCTTTGGCTTTATGAGTCTTAGTAAAGAGGTCAGTGCCTGCGATAAAGTGTTAGGATGTGTTTTCTTCTAGTCGATGTAATGCCTAGGTCTTTGATCCACTTTGAGTTGATTTTGGTGCAGGGGGAGAGGTAGAGATTAACTTTTACTCTTCCATGTGTGGATAGTCCATTTGCAAAGCACCATTCATTTTCTCCAGTGTATGCTTTTGGAAACTTTGACATGGATTAGACAAGACTGTATTGATGTGGATCTGTCCCTGTTTTCACTACTGTATTCCCTTGGTTTTTACATCTATTTTTCATGATAGTACCATGCTGTAGAATAATTGGAGATCAGATACTGTGATGCCTCCTGAGTCACTCTTCTTATTCAGGATGTCTTTGGCTATTCTGGGCCTTTTATTCTTCCACGGATATGTTAGGACTCTTTTCTCCAGTTCTGTGAAGACCATTATTGGGGTGTGATGGGGACTGCATTGGTTCTGTATATTGCTTTTGGTTATGTGGGCATTTTGATATTATTAATTGTACCTAACCAAGAAAATGGTAGGTCTTTCCCTCTTCTGAGGCCTTTAATTTCTTTCTTCCATGTTTCATAGATTTCGTCATAGAGGTCTTTCACCTCTTTAGTTAGTTTTATGATTCAGAGTTTTATTTTTTGAGGCTACTATGAATGGGGTAATTTTCTGGAATTCTTTCTTGCCAGGTTCATCATCACAGTATAAGAAAGCTTCTGATTTTTTATGTTGATCTTGTGTCCTGCTTCTTAGCAGAATTGATTTATTATATCTACTAGTTTTCTGCTTGCTCTGGGTCCTCCAGGTATAGAACCATGTCATCAGCATACAGAGAGAAGTTGACTTCTTGTCCTATATCTACCTTTTTACTTTTCTTGTCTTGACTTATTGATCTGGCTAGAGTTTCAAGAATCATATGGAAAAGGAGTAGTAAGAGAAAATCTCCTTGTCTTCTTTCTAATTGAAAGGAAATGCCTTCAGTTTTTCTCCGTTCAGTGTGGTGTTCTCTTTGGGTATGTTGTATATAGTCTTTACGGTGTTGAGGTATTTTATTCCTAGTTTCTTCAGACTTTTTAGCATGAATGGGTACTGAATTTTGTCGCTCGGGGAGCAGGCGGAATGACCCAGACCTGGGCCGTTCCCTGAGGGCCAAGACAGGACAGGGCTGCTTTCCTCCTGGCTGCCTTCTTCTCTGGTTCTATGCTTTCTTCCTTCAGGACAGGGCTGCTTGCTCTACCTGACTAGTCGCTACTCTATTTATTCATTACAACAACCAATAGGGGTACAGTGCAAACACATTTATCCAATTGTAACAAATGAGTGGCCAAATAGCTTAGTCATGCGGTCAGGCAATTTGCTAATTACAAGCCAGCTGGGCCTCTCATAGTTGTTTACCACTAATTCTTTTACAAGCTAGCTGGGCCTCATGTTGGGGGATCCCAACAAATTTTGTTAAAGGCTTTTTCTGCACCTATTGAGATGTTCATGTGATTGTTATCCTTGATTCTATTTTGTGATGACTCACAATTTCATTGATTTATATATATGAAACCTTGCACCATCCTTTGGGTGAATCCAAAGTTTTCTTCATGTACAATCTTCTTATGTGCTTTTTAAATGTGTTTTTAATGTAGCTTGCTAATATTTTTCACATATATTTGCATGTATGTTCATCAGAAATATTGGTGGATTCTTTTCTTGCCTTAATGTATCTTTTTCTGCTTTTGGTATGTGGGTTTTGATGGCCTGGTAGGACTCACCAGAGATTCCACCTGATCATATCATCCCTGACTCTATTTAAGTAGATTCTCTATAATGGGAAATGACACACCCCGGGGTTTGTTGGTTTCTTGCTGGATTTCATACTTCACATGAAATGAAACAGATTTTTTTTCCCATCAGAGAGACCCAAGTGTTGGCACATTCTAAAAAGTAGTACATGTTCAGTTTTCTTCGCATGATTTCTCAAATACTGTACTCCTTAGCAACTTACTCCACCCTCCCAGTATTTGCTTTTAGCTTTGGTCTGACTGTGACTCAGATTCAATAAACTTATGGAAGTAATTTTTCCCTGTGGTTCTTTCCATGTTAAGAAAAACAACAGATAAATCTGAGACTCGTTTATACCACATATAAGATAGAAAAAGTAGCTAGAACTGCAAGAGTTTATTCACATCTTCCCCCAGAAAAGGATTAGCAAGAGTAGGTACATTGGTTTCTCTTGAGTTCTTCTCCACTGACAACTGCAATGCCTTTGCAATAATCCCTTCCTAGATCTGGAATAGATCTTCCAATCTATGTCATCTGATTGGCCAGCTGCAAAGTAGGGTACCATAGATCTAGCTCTCTTGTGATAGGCTATTTCATCCTAAATATCTGGAGAAACTGTTGTGCCATAATGGAAAAATATATATAATTTTTTATAAAATTTCCTAGTGCTTTTTTTTTTCAGAAAAATCATTCTATTCATCTGAAACTATGACCATATTATAGGGAGTATGTTAGTGATACCATCTAAGAGGGTTCATCTACAATTATGGGGTTAGACATATCTGTGTGCCTTTTGATTTTGTTTTTATTCATATTAGTTTTATATATATAACATCAGAATTCATTTTGACATAAATGCCTAAAATAGGAAACCAACCTAGGTGCCCTCCAATGGTTCTTTACTTTTGTGTGTCAAATATTGAAAAATTCAATTCCTTTTGCTTGCTTTTGGTAAATATGAAGAAAAGAAAGTTCATGTTTTTAATTGCCCATCAATAGTGTACATTCTAGGATCTTCTCCATATATGATCCCAAAGAAATATTTTGGGGTTTCCCTACATTTTCCATTAATGCATTATAGTTGTGCATATTGGTGGGATTTGTTTTTACATTCTTGTACATGCAGTGCATATAACAATATAATTTGGCCAATATCTCTCCAGGGCACTTCTACCCTCCCTCCTTTTCTGCCTCCCACCCCTGTCTTCCTTTCCTCTACTGATCTCCTTTTGATTGATAGTAGATCCAGCCCTACCTGCTTTCCCTTCTCCCTCTCTAGCTTCACATGAGAGAAAACATATGAACCTTGATGTCTGAGTTTGACTTATTTCACTTGACATGGTAGTTTCTAGTTCAGTCCCATTTTCCTGCAAATCCCATAATTTCTTTAATCTTTATGAGGGAATAAAATTACAGTACACACACAAACACACACACACACACACGCATGCACGTGCGCACGCGCACGGTGGAATATTTTCTAAAGAAACCTCAACTTTCATATTTTTCAGTTTATAATATGTTTCTGTTATTGACTGACAATGCATTTTATCTTTTTCTGTAATAGCCAGTGAGCGTTCTGAAGAACAGACTTCTACCAGGTAGGGTTTTGCACTTTTTACAAAGGCTTTTATGTTTATTAATTAGGTAATGTAGTAAAAACAAACCAATATGTGTTCAGTGTCTTCTCTGTGCTAAATACAATATTGTATGCTCACATTTGTAATTCCTTATAGTCTACTCACCAAAAAAGCTTTGCAAATTATGCATGCAAGCACAACCTATATTTTACTTACTAGGCTGCTGTTAATCAGAGTTGTTGATTAACCCATGACTCTATAATTAAAAGGTATCTGACTCATGATGTGACTGAATGTCAGCCTGCCCTGCTCCCAATTCTGGTCTCTGGTCCACATATATTGATATGGACTGTGCCATCCCAGGTTGAAGATGCAGTTCCATATCAGATCAATACAGAAAATCAAATTCACATAACACACAGTTATCTGCTTTAGAATTTCCTGAAAGGCCCAGTCACAATGGAAGATTTGAGAATTGAATTGGTAACCAGCACATTGATCTTACCCTCTGTTTCTGGATTGATATCACTTACCTATGGAGATAGGGCTATAGAATTTACATTAAAAAGATCATGTATGCCCTAGAGAGGGTTAGTTTCATTGAAAGTAATGACTATGATTGGACCATGTTACATGAATTATACTTGGCCTCTACTTAGTTGATATGTCAATCGACTTCTCCACTTACTGATTATCCATTTTGGTTTTCTCTTTAAGATTACCGCCCTAATTAATTTCATGAAGTGTTTTTTCTAGTCTATTTTTCTTTTTCATGACTATAATATTTTCTTGGTTTTTCTAAACCTGTGTTTTCTGTTCATTGTGGTTTTCTATTCTTTTCTTCTCTTTTTCATTTCTAATATGTATTTTTAAGTTCCTAAAGACACAGCATGACGTACAAAATTTTAGCATTTTAAGAAATCTTAGTGATTAAGCAAAATTCCTTCTAATACTTTGACCTATGTTTAACACCCTGGTGAAATGTTTGCTCTCCTAGAGAACATGAAACCCAAAGATGTTCAAGTGACTTCTCTAGATATGGAACATAGAGAATTGAGCTCTGTGCTCAGATGCTTATTTCAAGGCCAAGTGCTTTTCTTTATTATCATTTTATAGGTATATTAACAAGAGAAGGGGGAGTGATTTGAGTGAACATAGTGCACATTGTAAGAATCAAATTAATGTGGAAAGGGCATGTTTTGAGAGAAATACTGGACTGAGTAGGAATGAGGGGTTTGGAAAAGAAAGCAGACTTTGGGGTTTATGAAAGGTTTGGTAGAGAATATGCAGGAATCAGGGACGTGGGATTTTGGAAGTGATCCAGAAAGTCACATTCAAATGGGCGACCAAGGCAGTCCTCAAGAGAACGTTGGGTTTTGTTTGTTTAGTTGGAGAAACTAACAAACTTGAAAGATGTTTAAATAATTTGAAATCCTGGAAAGAGTCTCTATAGCTGAGAGGCATGTTGTATCATCTACTCCCACCTCAAATGACAGATGGTAGCTCAGAGCCCTTTGAGAACCAGGGCAAATGCCTGGAGAACACTGCCCTGTGGCCCAGGGCAGGTGTCACCTCTCCTCTACCTATTTTCCCAACTCACTGATGTCCTTCTTATGTACATGTAGGTTAGGACAGGGATTGGATTGACTGGATAAACAGCTGTGAGACTTCCTTTGAATAGTTGGAGCCATGCCCATGCTGAGAGCAAATGATTGAGACTCTATTTAGTTTGTTATCCAGGAGCAAGGAAATAGGGAGCTAATATGTTATTGGTCATTTCAGTCCAAAGGTATTTTCAGGAATGTGTCAGTTTGTAGGCTGCAGTTTATAGGATGGTGACTGCTACTGAATCCTGCAGAAAAAGGACCTGAGGTGCCCACAGCAAGGAAGATAATCATATAATACTTAGGTAACAAATGGTACAACCATCTGGACTCTTATTTCTGGCACTTTTACCTGTGTGTGATCATGCCTATGAGGGTTTTTCAACACTTTCTGGTTTAGGTGGAGCTGAATAAAGGTCTGTTAATGGGTAAGACTATAACAATATTTATCAGCAGATAATTGCATTATACAATTCTGTTGTTCTGAAGAACTAAATCTATTTTGGGGTGATATTCATGATTAACAAATGTTGTGCATTTTCTAGGGATATTCAGCTTTGCATGGTTATCACAAAAATGCCCATTAAAAATGTGATGTCATAATATCCTACTATACTGAAGAATGATTTCTTCAAAATATAATAGCTAACTCTAGCATTGGAAGAAAAAGGCATTCTCCTACAAGTTGTTAAATGAAACTTATAATTTCTGAAAGATGATTTACTAGCATTATGGAAGCTTCCAATATGTCATATTAATCGCTACAATATGGTATTCAACCATTGAGTGATATGGTGTTTATAGTGTATGATTATTTCACAGTTAAAGTTTATTTAAAGCATTTAGTTAAATGATGCATCTTAAGCTATTTTTGCTCTAATAGTTGTGAATCTGCTGAGTTGCAGAAGGAGGATTCCTACTACATTGCCATTCCACTGTTACCAGAAAAATATTAGCTATTAGATTTATATTTTGTTCCCAGTGCATGAGTGCACAACTGTTGGACCTTCAAGTTTGCTAAGGTATTGCACTTGAGGATTCATATTCTCAATGGCTAGAAAATTGCTTCATACACTGCAAGTAGCTACTCAATAACTATATACTTAAATCCGTAAATGACGTTTACCCTCAGTGTATTATTTTAAGCACTGGACTAATTTTCATTGAGGTAAAAAAAGTTTGCTGATTCCATACCTGGAAAATATATGCATTTTCATTCTTTTAGCTTCTCCTAATAAGCTACCTTTTCTATGTTAATTTTTTTATATTTAAACAGAAAATTCTAAATCTGTGTTTACCTATTCTTTGTATTTTGTGGTATTTGTGATATTTCAATTTTGGTAAAATGGATCAAAGGACTTATAAACTTCATTTGTACTTCATTAAGAAAAGATAATATAATGGTGGAAAATTTAATGGATTTCAAACATTGTCAAAGAATTGTGAGACTTCAATGTCTGAAATGAAAATTAAAAACTGAATTTACAGCTTTTTATGGCAAGACAGAGCTGTGTTGGTCAATCAAATCACAAATTCTTCTTTTTTTTAAGAGACAGAGATAGTGAGAGAGACAGAGAAAGAGAGGAACAACTTTATTTAGTTTTTCACATGGCCTTAGTTGCTCCAACACTTAGTTGTGTACGTGGTGCTGGGATTTAAACCTGGGTCCTTGTGCTTGCCAGGCAAGTGCCGAAACTGCTGAGCCACTGCTCCAGCCCTGGTCGCAAACTCTTCTAACACAGCAGCCTGCTTATCTCATACAGGGGTTTGGAAAAAGCAAAGTTTAAAGATTGGTCGACTTTCAGAAGGTAAGTAGGTTGACATCTGTAGCAGCAGCATGGTTCTTCAAGAGACTCCCTTGATGATTGGCATTCACAAGCTGCTGACGGGAATGAATTTATCTCTGATAGGCATCTTTCAGGAAGCCATGGCTGACATTGATTGGTTGGTAAGCAAGGAGAGTGGTCATTGACTGAATAAGTTTAAAGTTGGTTGGGGTAACCACTTGTTACTGGTAACAGGTAAAGTCCTTTCCTAAGTGTAAGGCAACACAAACCAGGCATTTTATATTTAAAAGTTCATTGAAGACTATTTCACATTCTAGAATTACAGACTTATTTCTGAAGTTTGATTCAAGAAGAAATGTTTAATAATTGCTCTTAGGAATATCCCCCTTTATTTTATAGACGCTTAGTCTTAACTAGAAGAGTTACCATCATAACATTTTGTACACTATTGTTGGGGGAATTTTGTTTGGTTGTCATCCTTTTAGGGACTCATGCTTTCCTCCTAACATATATTATCCAGTGAGAAATTTCAGATTCTTGGTAATATGTGTGTGTATTTGATAGTGATATCATGAGTATTTCATGTTTTTATTCCATAACAAAATAATTATAACGATCTATGGCTAAATTCAACTACAAACTTGTTAGGATTCTACATTAGCCAAAAATACACAAAAGTTATTAAATCATTTTATTTTCAAACAAAACCGTAACTAATAAAAATATTGTACTTTGTAACTATTCGCAATGACATGTGAGTATTTTAAAACTAATACTGTGTCTAGGATGTATTCCCTAGTTCTCCTTTCATGTAATATGTCCCCTATCATTTTTTTTTTTTTTTGAGAGAGGGAGAGAGTGAAAGTGAAACAGAGAAAGAGTGGATCAATTTGCATTCATTTTTTGATCTGGCCTTCCTTTCTCCAACATTTAGTTATATATGTGGTGCTGGGGTTTGAACCCAGGTCCTTGTGCATGCCAGGCAAGCACTTTAACTACTGAACCAGCACTCCAGCCCTTCCCCTATGATTTTAAACCTGCACTTAAATTTAACATTATTGTATTTAAAATCAAAACCATAAAAATAGCACATTCCTAGTTATTACTGCCTTTTTTTAGCAGTCATTGCTTCTAGACTGTGAGGTACAGTCTTTCATTGTAGCAATCCTGTTTTATCTCTAATTTGGGGGGTTCTGCTCATGAAACCTGAGGTGTCACACAACCTAAGCAAGTGTTCTACCACTAAGTCACATCCCTAGCCCTTGCTTTCAAGCTTAGTGTAGCATTCATGTCTTTTAACTTCCTTCTTTATATTTTCTACTCTTCCTTTCAAGTTCCTGGGAAAGTACGTAACCTTTGTGCTTGCATTCTACCCTCTTAGAATGGTTTTCTGGTACATTTTTTACTTAGCAAGATCATCTTTCATATTGTACCTCTTTTGGATAGCCTTTCTTGTGTGCAAGCATAATGTTTCAGATGCTACAATGTATCATAATTGTGTACTTACTTGTTTTTTGAAGCATGAATTATGCATTTTGTTATATAGTTGATAATTCATAACTGGTGCTTTGAATTAATGAATAAATGAAGATGGGGAAGAGTTGGGATCTTAGCAACTTTTTTATTCTTTACCAGTAGAATTGTTCAAACAGTCATTGATTTTTTTGTGGATTTTTGAATTAGTGGTCCTGCCTTGACTATGAAGAAAGTAAAGAAAAACAAAAACAAACAAGGGACCTCCAGAGAATCTGTGGATCCACCAATGTTTGGGAAGGACGAGTCACTACCTGGTGTGCAACAAGTGAGCGATGGCCAGATTTTAAGTGAAACACTTCAGGATGAAGGAAGGTAAATGTACAAATTCTTCATTTCCCTATGAAAGGATGCTGGCAGTAATTACTTCTTTTGGGAATGAAAAAAAAAGTAGTATAGTCTCACAACCAAATAAAGAGAATCATCATTTGTATCAGTGCTGCTGACAGATTGTCTGAGATGAGGCCAAGAGGCTTTGTTTGACAAGAGAGCAGTCAAATGGTGAACATGGAAGCCTGTCCATAGTGGATAAGTGCAGCCAGCTCCATAGACAAGTTTTACTGGGAAAGACAAAAGAACAGGGGGCAGCGAGTAATCAAGAATGTGGTACTTAAAAGAGATCTTTTTCTCCATTAAAATAGAAAATTTTAGAGTACTTTACATGCTGTTTATTGGATTAATTCAGAAGTGAAGAACATTTATGTAATTAAATTTAGTTTGCTTATATAAGTATTAGAAAGCTTGACAAGTTAATTCTGGGGTATTTATAACATGGTAATTTTCCTTAGAACTTCTATTTATGTGTATACATTTACAGATACATACTTATGCTCATGTACATAAATATATGACTAGGTATTTATGTTCATATAAATATATTCCTGTATATATGACCAGAAGATGAATTTCTCTATAAGAAATAAATCTTTTTTTTACTGAAGTGGATTTCAAAAATTGTCTCATTATAATCTTTTTATTTTTATTGCTATTTTTCTTTTTCATTGTTCTTGTTTCTTTTTAGATACACAAGCTTTAGAATATGCAATGACATTAATATAAAAGCATGGAGTATAACTTGCTCTAATTCAGTCCACAATATTTGCCCTTCCCCTCCCTTCCTCCCAC
>PVKS010040444.1:0-16629 GCA_004027875.1 Aplodontia rufa | reverse complement strand
AGAGCTTTTCATTTTATGATAAACAAGACCTTATTTGGTGTGCTTTGAGAGCTGCCCAATTGGAAGGAGCCACGTGGCAGCATTGCATAGGGTGCTTTGGGGCTATTTAAGAAATAGCAGGGGCTGAGGGGGAGGAGAAGAAGATTGTACCCAAGGCCTAAATAAACTGCTGAAAGAAGATTCCCGGTGTCGTGTCTTCCTTGCTGGCGAGTGGACGCGACAATGAGAGACACTGATGGTACAAAGGTGTGAGTTAGGAAACATCCATGTTCTCAAAGGTGTTTTTTTTTTTTTTGTCCAGTGAAGAAGAATGGAAACTAAGTAAGGAATTTTTATTGGAATCACGACCTTATATCATAAGCATGGGAAATTTTGAATATAGTAAATAAACAAGGAAAAAAATCCCAGGAAAATTAATGTTTATAGGAGTCATATTGTAGCATAGGAATTATGAGGATGTTGGGAACATGAGGTTCACTGGCTTGTAGAAGAATTGGTGGTAAACAACTCTAAGGGGTTCAGCTGACTTGTAATTAGCAAATTGCCTGACCGCATGACTAAGCTATTCGGCCACTCATTTGTTACAATTGGAGAAAGGTGTTTGCATTGTATCCTATTGGCTGTTGTAATGGATAAATAGAGTAGCAGCTAGTCAGGTAAAGCAAGCAGCCAAAGAGAAAGCATAGAACCAGGGGAGAAACAGCCAGAGAAAAGCGAGCAAGCAGCCGTGTCCTGAAGGAAGAGAGCACAGAAGCAGTCAGAAGCAGCAGCAGCAGCAGCAGCAGCAGCAGCAGCAGAGACGTCAGAGATCAGCAGCAGTAGAAGATGCAGGTCCCGTGTTCCAGCCGCGGGCATTCGCCCCCTTGTTCCCGGCTCCCCAACCCTTCCTAACTCAGCCCCTCAGAGGATGGCCCAGCGTTGGGTCACCCTGCCTGTTCCTCGCTCTGGAGTGCAGCAGGGAGCGACTCCTTTCACCACCCCTATCCTAACTAGGCCCCTCGGAGGATGGCTCAGGCTTGCTGAGTCACCCTGCCTGCTCCTCGCACAGGAACGCTGCGTGGAGCAACTCCTCGCCCCATCCCCGCCCTAACTCGGCCCCTCAGAGGACGGCATGCTAAGCCGTTCTGCCTGCTTCTCGCACAGGAACGCTGCGTGGAGCGACTCCTCTTCTCCCCGGTCCCCAGCCCTGTCCTGCTGGCGCCCAGTTCCCAATGTCCTGCTGGCCCCCCGGGGAATGGCTAAGGTCCCCTGAGGCCGTTCCACCCGATCCCTGCTCCAGAAACCTGCGGGGGGCGACATGAGGATTTGATAAAAATGTGTGTTTTGCCTAGATTCCATAATAGTAATAAAACCCACATACTGAAATCTGTACTGTTCTCAAATTCATTTACCTTCAACTTTATTATTAAGTTGGAAATACCTAATACTCTCAAAAGAAAATCAGAATTTTGAATTATTGTTACTATGTAAGACCTAGGGAAAAGAGGCCCAGAAAAGCTAAAATAGGCAAGACTCAATAGTTGACAAGTTTCAGAGCTAAAGCTTGGGTCAGGTAAGGAGACTTAAATCCTATTCATCATGACAATTTCACAAAGCCAGATGAAATTAGCTTTCTCACTAATAGGCATCATTTAATTATAAAATTCCTGCTTTGGATTTGTCTAAAACAGATCTTTTAAACTCTAAAGTTGATCTTCTCCCAGAAGATCAACTTCACCATCAATCCCAAATTAAACAGGTCTTTTGGCCGAAAGAGAATGCACCATCAATGGGAGTGTACAGCTGTGCTTCATGACCTGGTGGCATCTCAACACACTGGAAATAAAGGCCCCTAAGATGATATACAGAGTGTCTTCATCAAGAGAACCTAGTGACCTGTTTTCTGAGCTTCAAAATCCTAGAGCAGCTGTGTAAGGTGTTAAGAGTGAAAAAGCTCTTATTTAAAGCACAAATATCTGTGACAGTAGCAGCAGCATGTAACAAAAAACTGTCCAGGGAAATTGGTTTTTGAATAATTGTTTTTATTGCATTTCTTTTTTGGAGCGGTAATAAATATCTCTGGTAAAAATATACGATTAGTCCTAGGATTGAACATTCCTGTAAATTCTCAGTATCCCCATGGAAAGGCTCGGTTTCCCTGCACCTTCCATTGCAGTGAAGCAGAATGAAAGTGGATAACAACAGCTAACTGGAGCTCCTGTTAGGATATGCCTCCTTCAGCTACTGGGCACTATACTGCAGTATCTGAATCAGATCTCCAAACCCCATCTCTGAAATGCAAGTTTGCATTCCATGACTCCCTTTATATAAGATATTTTTTATTACAGAGATGTTGTCTAATGTATTTATGGATGTATACCTGCCCAGCACTGTTTTTCCCATTGATTCCATGGCATTTAAGCAACCATTATTTATCTTTTCATCTTGGAAGATTTAGTAGTTGACAGAATAATAAGAAAATAAGAGAAGATAGGCACAGTCTCATATTCTAGATTACACTGAAACTCATACAATCATACACAAGTAAGAGTAGAATGCTCTAAAAGTTTATAAGAAACAAAGAGAAAATGTACTAGGAGAACATACAATAAATAAGCCTGACTTAGTTTGGAGGAGATAAGAAAATTTCTCTGAAGAATGTAACATCTAACCTGAGATGTAAGAGATGGTAGACAATATCAATATAGGAGGAGGACAGATAGCATCCCACAAAGATCAAATTCCAAATTGAGTGTAACACATTTTAAAGATGACTGCAGCGCATTATGGATGGAAAACAGAAAAAATGATTGGGTATAGAAATTGAGGAATGGACCAGACTCAGCAGAGTTTCAAGGTCATGTTTATGTTTTGAATAAGAATCATAAGAACCCATCCAAGCACTTCAAAGAACAGGGTGAGGTATGTTGGAATGAAATGTGATTTTAGAAAAAAGAGAGCAATAATCTTTTTCGTTGAATTTCAGGGTAGACAGAAGTAGTAATACTTGTGGTTTACCGATTAAATCGCCACTGCAAAAATTCAAAGTGATGATAGAAATATGTCCTAAAGCTCTAGTGAGGAGACAAAGGTTAAGACATTTAAGTTTTGAATACAAATGGGACTGGTGCTACATGGGATGTGTTTTATGAAGATGTTGAGAAAAATTACCTGTGAAATATATCTTGCAGGTTTCTGGATCACTTAAGCATTTAAGTCGTAGACACATTCACCAAGAAAGATGATACAGAAAACAACACTACCAAGTTTGGATTGGGGAGAATCCTCATAATTTCTTCTTTTCATATTTAGAGTATGTCTTTTAAAAACCAAGCAGAGATATTTAGTAGACAGTACGCTCTACTGAATTGGAGTTAAGAGCACAGCTCAAAATTATAGATATTTATTTGAAAATCATTTGCATCTACTTCTATTAACTGAAGCTTCAGGAAAACAAAACCAAACAATCATTACTTAAGTAGACAATATCACTTGGACTTACCATTTTGTAATGTAGGGAAGAGTGTGTTTTTTTTAAACTACATTTTATTTATTTACTTGTTTATTTTTAAAGAGAGATAGAAAGAGAGAAATCACCTTATATTAGTTTTTCATGTGGCTTTTAGTTGCTCAGAGACTTCATTGAGAACGTGGTGCTGGGGTTCCAACTTGCATACTTAAGTATGCCAGGCAAGCGCAGCAGGCACGCAACAGCTGAACCACCGCTCCAGTCTCAAGAGTGGGTTCTGAGAGATCATTTGGAAAGTTCAGTTTCGGATAAATTGAGATTTACATGTCTGGGGACATCCACATTGATACAGCAGTAAAATGGGCTTTAAAGTTGGACTTGGTGATACTTATATCGACTCCTAGGGATACCATAAAACATTACTGTGGAATGAGAGACTTGAATCAACATTTTTCTTTTCTTCTCACACTTGTGGACATTAGTAATCTACAATCAAGGTGTTATAAGGTTGATTCCTTCTAGAAGCTCTGAAGGAGTATTTGTTCCCCTTATCTCCCTAAGTGTTTGCTAATTTTTGACACTCTTTTGTTTATAGACATATTACTCCATTTTTACATTTTCCACCCATTTTTGTGTCTTTCTCTTCTTACAAGGATGTAAGTCATTGGAATTAGAGCCCATTCTAAATCAAAGATTGTCCGGTCCCGAGGGACCGGACAAAACATTAAACTAGACCCATTTGCTCTTAAGTTCTCCAAGCACTTTATTTCTCTCTTTACCGCTGCTAAAGGCCTCCAGGCACTTCCCGCCTTCCCTTTCTTTGAGTCAAGGCTATTAACGTTTAGAGTCCTTGTTTCTATTGCCATACCAGAGTCCTTATTTCTGTAGCCTAGGCTCTTACTGCCTGCATCTTCTACCGCTGCTGATCTCCCTGCCGTCTCTGCTGCTGCTGCCTCTCTGACTCTCTCAGGCAGCAGGCGGTGGTCTCTCAGGCAGCTTGCAGTTGTCTCTCTGCTTTCCTCCTGACTGCTGCTTGCTTCTTCCATGCTTCTTCTTCTCTGACTGCTTCAGGACAGGGTTGCTTCCTCTTTCAGGACAGGGCTGCTTCCTTGCTTGCTTGCTTGCTTGCTCTACCTGACTAGTCACTATTCTATTTATCCATTACAACAGCCAATAGGGCTACAGTGCAAATACGTTTATCCACTTGTACAAATGAGTGACCAAATAGCTTAGTCATGTGGTCAGGCATTACGTCACTAAGGAATATACAAGCCAGCTGGGTCAGAGTTGTTTACCAACAATTCTTTTACAAGCCCACTGGACCTCATGTTGGGGGAATCCCCAACAGAAGATAATCTCATTTTGAGATGCGTAACAATTACATTTGCATGAAACTTATTTTCAAATAACTTTATGTTCAGGAATTCTCAGGATTAGAACCTGGGCACATTCTTTTAAGGGACATAAGTCAGCTACCTGCAATGGAGCAACAATCCATAAGTGATAGGGCATGGAAAGGGTGAAATTGTACAGGGAATAGGAACAGATTATCTAGGGACAGGGTGGTGCACATTTAAAAAGATTGAGACAAAGTGATCATGAGATTAGAATGTCTCAAATATAGAAGAAATGGAGTGTTTCAGGAAGAAAGCAGTGACAAATACAACAGCAAGGCTGAAACACTGTCACTGCAATAGCTAATAAAGTGGTGGTTGATGATGTTATATGAAAAGATTTCAGTGTAGTAGGATGAAATCTCACATAGACCTGCAGAATACATAATGCTATCTAAAATTTCAAAGAGCAGCATAAAGATGCTAATTTGTTCAGAATCTCAGGTGATAAGTTTTGGAACATGAAACTGAATTCACATCTAGTTCCCCTAATCTTAGACATATAAAACAATTTTAAAAATGTAGTATGTCAGGTCAGTCATTCCCTAACTGTTTAACCTTGGATATAACAACTAAAACATTTTGAGTCTCAGTTTTCACATCTGAAGTAGATTAATAGTTGTATCCATTACCCAGGATGGTTGTAAGGAAGAACACAGAAAATTGAGTTTAAAAGTGCAGGGGAAATTTTTATGGGCTATACAAATTCTTGTTATCATTTGTCTCATAAAAATTGAGACCAATAAATAGATCATATTTAGAGATTATGGATAAGATGTCTGAGCATATAATAATATTTGCAGCAATATTTATAAATGGACTCAAGTGTATTACAGACTTGCTTTACTAGTTGTGTTATATTGGTTACTGACAAACCATCTTTTTATGCTATGTTTCTAATAAGAATCTATGGAAACTTGGTTTAAAAAACATACAATTTAAGAATATAGCAGTTTCATAAATACAGATTTTAGAACTTGGTTGAAAAAATGTTATCTGATTTCCTTCTTGCCAAATGCTGTTTTCTCATCACAATATGGGACATAAATGAGAGTGGACAATGTCAGCAGGAAGTAGAATATATGTCATTGTAGGAGTCTTTTGAAGAAGCAGCCCAGAGAAAATTGGCTAAATACATTAAAAGTATTTTCTAAGTGACTAAGAATTAAAATAAAAGAAAGCAAGAGGAACTCCTTTATTTACATTATACGTGAAAACAATCATGATATATCATCTAATAAAATGTAAAAACAGAGTCCATTTAAATGATAATATTCCAACAAAATATAGTTCATCTTTGTAGTATTTTAAACTAAGGACTCAATCATGAGTTTAATTTTATTTTTAAATTATCTACTTAGAAGGACAATAAATAATTATACAACCTAAGTTCTAGTTAAAACAGGAGAATTTAAAAAATAGACAAAGTCTCTTCAAAACAGAATAATATTGAATAAGGGAAGAGACTGGATAGTCATCCCAAAAGGAAATAATTTTTATGTTGTAGTATAGGATTTTTAAAAATTTTCTTTTAAATTGTTTGAGGTGATGTTCATCTTTTTAATAAAATAAGTATAATTTTTGAAATTTGATTTGAGAAATTAATTAAAATGAGGGAATTGCAATGTTTCTCTATTTCAATTTATTTGCATTCCTTTCCAGTCTTCTGCTGCTCTGATATTCCAACTCCATCATCTTCCTCTTTTCAGAAATAGCATTATCTTTTTTGTTGTAATGAAGCAAAGCAACTCTGCTTAATAGGTACTATGTCAAATTCCTGCCAACAAATCTACACCTAACCATATAGTCACCTTTTTTTTTTTTTTTTGCTCTCTTTATCCCCTCTTTTGATGGGATAAGGAAAGTGTTTATCTGTAGTCTCAGAAAAGCAACTTAATCTTCCTCAAAGTAAAATGTGTTGGTTTATTTCCCAAAAAATTTGAAGATGGAGGTGACTTTCAGGACAGATTTATTCAGAAATATCATCAGACTCTGCCTTCCATCTTGATTCTATTTTTTGTTCAACCTTCTGAGACAGACTCATTTTATGTTCTTTAATTTTATCATATTATCAAATTAGGGCATTCTCCATCCAAAAGTCCAGTTGCCAAAGATACACAGATGGATGCAATGCATAAATGGACAGAAACATGATAATATTGAAGAAATAAAGGCATACTATAGATATCCATGTAGTCATACTGCTTCTCATTCAATGGTCACCCAGTATAAGATGTCAAATGAGTGCTTCACCTTTCAATCATGTTACAATATCTAAAAAGCCAATTACCCAATTTCTAAAAACCTTGGGAAAACTTCCAAGGTTGTCCCAATTTTTCAAAATTGGGATACTGATTCATAAAATTTGCAAATAAAGGGCAATCATGCCATGTGTTCTCCCTCTCTCCTTTCTTTTCTTTCTTCTTCCTTCCCTTATTAATGCATATTGATTGAACACTGCTTTTAATAATTGCATATTAGTCTAGATCATGATTTTTTTGTTATGTAATTTATCAACTCTTTATTTATGCTTAGTCTTAATTTATTTTTGCTGCCTTAAATTATTTTTTAGAGAGATAGAGAAAGAGAGAATCAACTTTAGTTTTTCATCTGGTTTTCATTGCTCCAGCACTCAGTTGCTTATTCTGAGCCAAGGTCCTTGTGCATGTCAAGCAAGTGCTATACCATTGAGCCACTCCTCCAATCGTCATGAAAATATGGAAGTAAATGCTTTCGTATGTCAATTCTTATAAGATTTTCCATAGATAAGATTCTGATAAAATTTTTCATAGATAAGATTTTCCCACTGGAGATCATTGAAATTTTTGTTTGAGTGAGCCAACATTTTCTCACAAATTATATATAATTTCAACACCCAGTTTTGCTTAAGTTATGAAACTTCCTATCAATAAAACAATGCTACTTCTTAAACTCCAAACATTTTATTTTCTTAGGTAGTCAAAAAAGGATTATTCATTTGGACAAAAGCATCAAACTGGTTCCTTGCTCATTGCTGGGTAAGGGTCATTAGCTCTCTTCATTTTGAAGTCCTGCTTCTCATCCTTGTCAATTTCTCATCTTTTACAATCTGGAAAAAAATGAGTTCCTGTGTTTCTTCAACAAATCACTGCCTTTTTTAGGATAAATCCAGTTCAAAGGAGGAGATTACTGACACATTTACCTATTTCATGTGAGACTGCCTCGTACCTTTACTTCAGAAAGTTGTGTACTTCCGTGTGAATTTCTCAGAAGACTTATCTACATCCCTAATGCCATGTGATCCCTGGTATTTCCATCTGTTTTGACTATTTTATTTTTCTCTCTTAAAATTAATAGTAATAAACATTTGAACACTTCATGTGCCTTGATTCATTTTATTATTTTAACGAAGTCATGTGAAGCACAGAGTTTCATCATTCTTATTTTAAATGTATAGAAATCAGTGTGGTTAAATTATTTGTTCAGGGTCAGAGTTAGTAATCTGCTGAAACTATATTAAACACAGAGATTAAGCGGTACAGTCTATATACTTCATTTCTAAGATTTACAACTTGGAACAATGTTAACTTCCAGTAAGTACCTGAAGTTGACATCATTAAGTAAGTTTTGAGACTAGTTTGTATTATTTACTATAGAGAAAGCCTAGGGGAACCTCTAAATTCATAAAAAAAATGAAGGCCTTTAGATGAATTGGTATTTAGATAAATTTTGACAGATAATTTATTAGGTCCCAATATCTAACAATTCTTTTGATAACTAGTCAGTGTCTCAAGTGCTACCATATAGAGGAGTTTAGATTCGTTTGCAAGGAGAGCTACAAAAGGACCTTGTTTATACTTTCAAGAGGGATATCATGGTCATCAAAACCAAAGAGGAAATATAAAATGCTTGACAGTTGCCAGACAAATTATGCCCTAGAAGGGAATTCAGTAGGTATTTGTTGTTTTCCAGTATTTAGTCTTGAACTACCTGGCATATCCTGGTCCTGATTAAACAAATAAATGCTTAGGGAAGCACTTATTTTTGGTTACTGCAAATGGTAACTCCTCTGAGCTCTTCTCTAATCCTTGATTTCTGAAATGAAAACTTCTCTTGATATTTAAGCTTGTAGTTGCAATGTCCTAAGCTGCTAGGTGTCCTTTCTGTGATTTGTGATCAATTATTTGTAGTTTCTGCCAACAACGTAGTAGCCTTAGGAGTGCATCATAAAAAGGGTGGATATGAGCTATTTAGTTCCCCTAGGACTTGTTTGATTTTGATTTCTTAGTATCATTACTCCAAGAGTACCACATTTTTGGCCACAGCATTTCAGTTTTGATAATGAAATGTTAATAATTAAAGGAATGTAATTAGTAAAAAAAATTACATTTGAGCAATGTCTGACCACCATTTGGGCATCATGCCAATCCCAATGGTGTTGAGGAAGGTGGAGGGCATAAGATAAACACATACATTCATTTTTGGGGTGTCATGTCAGAAATCTTTGTTCTCAGACTTCAAAGAGATTCAAGAGGTAGATCATATTATTGCATTTACTTTTTTAGAATAGAAATGATTGACATTTTTAATCTACACACATGAGATATGAAATAACTAATATCAGAATCTTATGCACAAATCCATGTCTCTTGGAGTAATGGATTAACAAACAGTAACTTCTACAATCAGGACACAAATGCATGTGAGATGAACAGGGAACAGTCAGGTGCAACGGCATGCTGGATATAAAAGGTTCCAGTTCCATAACTGCCAAGGCAGTGTCATTTGCAAATGATGCTGGGTAGAGAGGAGACCTGGGTTTGGCTTACCTTTCAGATTAAACTTCTTTGTTCATCAATTTTTCATCACTCTAACCTGAGATAATCATCTAAGTGGGTTTGTTCTGGCTCACAGTTTTGGAGCTTCTGGTCCATAAACAGTTGGCTCCATCATGTTGGGTCAGTGGTGATGGAGCACAATGTGGAGGTAATACTTGATGGAGCAAAATCACTCTTCTCATGTACAAGAATCAAAAGAGAGTGAGGTGAGAACTGGGGTCCCATAATTCCCTTTAAAAACAAGCATGCTCTTACCTAAAGACCACCCACTAGGACCATTTTAGTTAGATTTTCCATTGCTGTGTACAAAGGATCCAACAAGGAAAATTTTAAGGAGGAAAAGTTTATTTGGAGGCTCAGAGTTCCAGAAGTCTCAATTCATAGAAGTCCAGCTCCATTCCTTGGGATCTGAGTTGAGGCAGAACATCATGGTGGAAGGGTGTGTGTGATGGAGGAATGCAGGCCAGGACATGACCACCAAAAAGATAAAGAACTTTTCTCAACAAGCACAAAATACAAACCCTGAAGGCAAGTCCCAAAGGACCTACCTCCCCTGGCCACACCTTACCTTCCTTTAGTTACATTCAGTTGATCCCTACCAGGGTATTAAATTCACTGATTGGGTTAAGGCTCTCATAACCCTTCTCACACATGAGCTTTTGGGGAACACTTAATAGTTAAACCATAGTAAGTCCCCACCTCTCAATGATATCACTAACTGTTAATAGCAGCACCCTGAAAACCAAACCTGTAACACATGTTTTTTTGGGAGACATTCAAGATCCAACTACACCTGGGTGTGATATCAAAATTACCTTACCTTTCTGAGTCTGTTTCTTTATAGGAAAAAGAAAGTGAATAGCACCTACCAGACTTCTCCTGGATTCCTTTAAATATCCAACCACTAAAATGTACGTTCAGAAATTATTGCTATTATTTGTTGAGTGTACATTATTTTCCAAACTCCATGCTAAGAATTTAAAGAGCAATATTTTATTTGATGCTCAGAAAAATGTGAGGAAGTTCATTCATTATCACTGTATTAAAGATGAGAAAAGTAGAGTTCAAAGAAATTAAAGATTTCCTTAAGATTTTATGGCTGGAAAATGGAAAATGGTAGAGAAAGAATTTGACTAATCATGGTATTTCTCACCTTAACATTTATTCAGGACAAGGACAATTATATTTGATTTTCATGAGATCCTTTCCAATACCCTTTTGTAATTTCTTGTTTTAAAATTCTACATATGAGAGAAAATATGTGAGCCTTGATTTCCTGGATCTGACTTATTTCCTTAGTATGATAGACTCCAGTTACATCCGTTTACTAGCAAATTCCATAATTTCATCTTCTTTATAGCCAAGTAAAACTCCACTGTGTATGTATCACATTTTATTCATCTGTTGATGGGTACCTGGCCTGGTTTCATAATTTGGCTATTGTAAATTGAACTGCTACGCACATTGGTATGCATGTATCAGTATAGAGTTTACTGAGTTTTTTCTTTAATAGTATCTAATTGGGTTTTATGTGAGAGGAAAATTTGAGAGTGAAATACATTTTTTAGAATTAAGTGTATAAAACTGATCTGTAGAAAATGATATATAATGAGAAAACAGATTCTCCCAAATTTGTAGTACATGTCTTTGTGATACAATATTGCTTAGCTGGCTGAAAAGAACGATATCAAAAAGAAATTAAAATATCTATTATTTGTCTAATGAAAGTTTATCTAGTGAATGAACCACAGTAAACAGATATTGTTTGACATGAAAATAAATAACACAGAGATTTTATTTATGGTTCTTTTTTTTTAAGAGAAAGGGACAGAGGGAGAGAGAGAAAGAGAGAAACAATTGTATTTAGTTTTTCATGTAGCTTTCATTGCTCCAACACTTCATTACGTACTTGGTGCTGGGTCCTTGCGCATGCCAGGCAAGCGTGGCAACCTGTGGAACCACTGCTCCAGCCTCTACTTATGATTCTTTGAAAAGAAAAAAAATTTCTACATATACATAAATCTGAATGAATGGATTATATTTTAAAGAAAGACCAGAATATTCAAAGTCAGTCAACATGTTTTAATAATATCTTAATTTTCAGGTCTTGAAGATTGAGGGGTCTCCTTGGCATAACCAAGTTATCATTTCTTAAATATTTGTCAATTGTCTGAATTGTGACACATTCATTTTTCTCAAAGATTGACAGAAATTGAAACAGAGAATATCGTAAAAAAGCAATCTCCGATGGGTTCCAAAGACCCCTCTGGACAAAATTTTCTCTAACAGAAAGGAAAGAACGGTTTGTTTATTCCTACATTGGAGTGATAGTGCAAGTGGGACAGTTAAAAAGAGTCAGTTGCACAATAATTAAACATTTTTAAAGTCTGATATTTCAGAGTATCTTTCAACTGAGGAGAATGTGACAGCAATAAGCAAATTTTATACATTGGAGTGGGAGAGATGTTTTAGTGGCAAATATATTTATCTCAATCCTTTACCAGAAAAAAAAAAGCAAAAAACCTTCCTATCAGAGTCCTCATCTGAAGACATTTGTCTTAAATGGTGCATAATATCTTTTCCATTTAACACAGTTTATAAGCCTGCCCTTTCCAGTCATGTCTGATGGACAGTTCTCTCAATTCCTGTCTCCTTTTGATTTTCAGTTTGAGGCACAACATCTGCACTAAAATATAAGACATGCCTAATCTCACCTGCCCCACATGTCTCTTAAAATAGACAATACCCTCAACTCTAGCATTTTACTCTTGCTCTTGTCCAACCTGCATTAAAATGGATTCTTGTCTTTCACTCATATATTTCACTTTCCATCATTTACTCCTCCAGTACTGGAGAACACAGTGCACGTTCGTTTATAACTAATGATTTAAACAGTATTTCTTCATTATTTGAATATCTCATTTTTGTTGCCATGTCACTTAAATATATTTATCTCAATCCATGACTGGAAAAAACAAAAGCAGAAAAGCTTTCCTAACAAAGTCCTCATCTGAAGACTTTCCTCTTAATCTGTCAAACGCTATTAAAATAATAGTTCTTTGTTGTGTGCACTGTTTCCCCATATAAGAAGAGTTGTCCTTCAGGTGAAGGATAAACTGAAATCAGTAATAGTGAATCCATTCAGATGATTTTTTTAGGGGGAAAAAAGCCCAGGGTGAGCAACCTGGAGGAATCTAAATGAAGAAAATATGATAGATAAAATGATGTTTCAATATTACTCATAGGAGAAGCACCCAGAATCATCAGTAAGCAACTAATAGGCTATCAGTCAGTGTTTATAGCATACAAAACATTGTGCCTTATTATAGATGATCCTGTGATGAATGATGAATGCATTTATTTACACATCCTACTGAACCATTCATCACAAAAGCTGTGATGCTCATAGCAAAGTCTGTGGTCTGCATATGTGGGTAATGCATAAATGTTTACAATAGTTGAGAGTTAGCATTTTAGTAAATGCTGAGAAAAGATAGTTGGGTCCATGGTAGTTACATTCCCAGTCTTTTAGGAATCTCCATGATGCTTTCCAAAGTGGTTACAGTAATTTTCAGTCTCACCAACAATATATCCTATATCCTTACCAACATTTATTACTATTTATATTATTTATCATATAAATTTATTTATTAATATTTATTATTATTTGTATTCTCAATGATTACCTTTCTAACCAGAGTGTGAATCTAAATTTTGAACGTTTATTTTTAGACTTCTTTTTTTCTTTTCATAGTAATTCATTTTTATTATATTTTTATTTGTCTGAGACAGAATGGGACAAAAATTGATCCTCACTGAAGGTAGTGAAAAAGCACTACCAAGAATATGGAACATTTTCTAATCAGCCTTGTATTTGAAATATAAGCCATGTCTTTAAATACAATCAATTTTTTGAGAACCTACTATGTGCTATTCACACTTAACATTTTGAAAATTCCATGTGTTATATATAATTTTCACTTTATATCTCACATACTCCAAGACAAAAAGCCAAGGAAATTGACTTGAAAAAACAGGTTCAACCCACATGTATGTCTTGTCATTCCAATATCTTCATCAGCGTGAGTTAAATGAGTTTCCTAACCAGCAGCATACTAACTAGCAGTGTCAGTACCACCTGGCATTGGTTAGCCACATAGCGTCTCAGAGCAACTGAATCAGAATTAGCATTTAAACCAGAGTCCCAGGTGATCTGTATGCACATTAAAATTTGAGATGCATTAGCTCAGACTGTTGTGGGGACTGTCAAAATGCAGGAACCTTCGTAGAGCTCTAAGAGTGACACTAACAATAAAAACATTATTGCAACATGCAGGGCATTTCATTAGTCAAGGCTTCAGCTCACAAAGAAAAATGCCAGCATCCACCTAAATCCCTCACTTGAGTTCATTTTGATTCTAAACTTATTCTCAACATCCTTTTACTTCTTATGTGGCAGAATTCCTTGAAGAGAGCAAGAGGAAACCTCAGTGCCTGCCTAGAATTCAGATTGGAAAAGATTCAAATGCAAATCACCCTGGGCTTTTTCAATTTAATATAGGAAAATTCAGTTATCCCATATTAACCCCTATCTAACATACATGGGAATCTTGCCCAGAAGATCTCTCTGGTCAGCCTTCCTATTAAACGGTGAAGAGAATCAGGCCACGGATTAAAAACCAGTGGAACAGGCAATTGGTTAAAGAGTCCATAATTCCAGATGTCAGCTGAAAAATATCCTAAAATAAAAGAATGGGACATCCTTTAATTGATTCATGCAGAAAACATTTTTCTCTCCAAAAGAACTATGAGTTCTTGAGCAATCTTGTTATTAAATATTTTTTCTGATGATCACAACACACACCTGGCAATGCCCATTGCTGATCACCTCCTCCTGTGTGCTAACTCTTTCTTGAATGTATTTGTTTCGGAAATTTTTACCTCTCCAGATCAGGCCATATAACACAGGGGAAAT
This sequence comes from Aplodontia rufa, assembly GCA_004027875.1. Classification (NCBI taxonomy): domain Eukaryota; kingdom Metazoa; phylum Chordata; class Mammalia; order Rodentia; family Aplodontiidae; genus Aplodontia; species Aplodontia rufa. Next base: position 1,995 of record PVKS010040444.1, on the reverse strand, counting down.
TGAACAATTTATCTAACCTGCATGAACCTCCTTGGTTACATGAATACCAGATTGGCCTGTTTAAAAAATTATGTATGATATAAGAATAGCAATGACATAAGATGCTTGGAAAACTATAGTTATGGCCATTATGCATTTGCTGTATATGTGTACACAAGCTCTTTATAACTGCATGTTTATAAATTATGTGTGTGTGCATGCTCATGTACACATATTTTCTTGGCCACAGCAAGCTGTGGGCTCCATGAATTCTTTATTTCTAAATTTCCATTGAGTTGCAAAGTACTTGATTGCTGGATAGAAATGGGATGAATGGAGTAATGAATGAATACATTAATTAATGAACTGAAGTAATTATACTGATAGAAAATAATGCCCTCAGGATTCTCAGTTATTCCTGGAGGCTATCTATCCTCATATGTGTTGTTATTATTCTTTTTTAAAAACAATTTTTATTTAATTTTTCATGTGGTTCTTGTTGCTCTGAGTCTTCGTTGTTTATGTGGTGCTAGGGTTCGAACTCACGTACTTGCTCATGCCAGGCAAGCCCCGGAAACACAGAGCCACTGCTCCAGCCCCTGTTATTATTCTTTCTGCTGTGCTCAATGATAACACATTTGTCAGTTCCAATTTAAATGTCAGTTTCTCTCTTCTGGGAAGCCTTTCCTGAACAGGTCAGACCATCTTGTTTCTGTTGTTAATCTTTGTTGTTTTTCTTGTTTGTTTGTTTTGTTTTGTTTTTCCCTTTAAAATCTGCATAATCCATTTCACAAGTGAGAATTCAAAAATTAGGCTAAATATCATGTTCTGGGAGCTTCTTGAATTAGGTGCACTGAAACCATCTTGAAAATGAACTGAAATGAAAATAGATTTGTTTTGGGAAATTAAGGAGCTGATATTCATGACTTAACTATGTCTGCCAAAGTAGGAAATAACAATACTCTCTTGATACTGAAATATCCAATGATCATTACTGTACAATTCCTATGGTTTATTTTTAACATTGACTCATAAGCTTAGAAAAATTGCAACAAGACAGATAAGAATGACAGTCAGAGTTTGTATAGGTAGCAGTTATTTGAAAATTAAAAGCAGTGATAAGACATAATCACAGAGTGGGGGGACCAAAAGGCAAATGATGATGAAACCTGACATAAATCCTGAAAAAGGGTGGTGGTGTTACCGGGCTAGGACCCTTTGGGAAACTGAGGCAGCATGAGACCCCCCTTCGAATCCTGATTCTTCAGATCAAGTCAGGAACATTTCAGGCATGTCACTCAGAGTAACAGGCGTGAGTTTATTGAAGGGATAAAAGAAGGGAAAGGGGGCACTCTTAAGGGCAAGGGTGGATCCTCTCAGAGAGGAGATGGGCAGCATGCCTCTGCTGCACTCCAGTTCTTTTGGGGATTCCAGAGAAGTTTTCAGAGAGTCCCTCCCAGGTCCACCTCTTGACTTTGATTCACAGTAAGATGACATCAGACTTTCAAGTTCCCACTGCCATGACCACTCTTGGTCACTGTGACCCAGGCTGACTAGTTCTAATTCTTACAGATTTTATGGTTAGGAATTATCCTTATCTCCCTGAGTTTTGGGATCTGGTCTATGAAAAGGTTCAGAAAAGTTTCCCCCTTCAGGGTAAAGTATGTATTTATGCTGCAGATAACAGGTTGTTTTCAGAGGAATGCAATATAGCATGTCTACTTGGGCCAGGAAGGGCTGCAGGTAAATTACTACTTGGAAAAAAAAGCATGTGAGGGTCAACACAGTGGGCTCATTTCTTTTTTTAAGAATTATTCCCTTACACGATTTTAACAAAATAATATAAAATGTGTATAAAATGTGTAAATATTCTGGATATTGCAATTATCTCCAGAAGTGCCCCCCCCAATTACCCTCCCTTATCCCTCCCTTCCCTTTCCCTTTATAACTCTAAAAAAAGATATTAGATTATAAAGCATTACATCTTATCTGGGTTTAACTCATGTTACTAGACCA
>PVKS010040443.1:0-16645 GCA_004027875.1 Aplodontia rufa | reverse complement strand
TTATTAGCATGTGTTAAATCCAGATAAGATGTAATGCTTTACAAACTAATACTTTTTTTGGAGATATAGTGGGAAGGGGAAGGGTGGGATAAAGGAGGGTAATTGGGGGGGCACTCCTGGGGGTAATTGCAATATCCAGAATATATACACATTTTATATTATTTTGTTAAAATCTTGTAAAGTTGTTCAAAAATAGAAATAAAAAACACAAAAAAACAAAATCCAATAACATGTTGCTTACAAGAGACCCACCTAATGCCAATGACATCCACATATTAAGAGTGAAAGTATGGAAAAAAACTGTACCATGCACATGGCCTAAGAAGGCAGGCTGGTATCACAATTCTTATATCCGACAAGGTAGATTTCAAACATGAACTAATCAGAAGAGACAAAGAAGGCCACTGCATAGTAGCAAAGGGAACACTACAACAGGAAGTTATAACCATACTTAATATATACTCTCCAAATAACAGTGCTCCCAACTATGTGAATAAATTAGTTCATAACATAAAACTTCCTGTAGACCTCAACAGATAATACTGGGAGACTTCAATACTCCTCTGTCACCAATAGGCAGATCATCAAAACAAAAAATAAAAAAATCTCCATCCTAAACAACTCCATAAATCAAATGGACTTAATACACATATATTGAATATTATATCCCAAATCAACAGAATGCACCTTCTTCTCAGTAGTACATGGATCCTTCTTCAAAAATAGACCATATTCTGGTTCACAAAGGAAATCTCAGCAAATATAAAAAGTAGGTATTTTTCTATGTATCCTATCAGACCATAACAACATGACCCTAGCAATCAATAGTAAAAATCATAACAGAAAACACACATATTAAAGCAGATTGAATAATACTTTAGTAAATGAAGATTGGATCCAAAAAGACATGAAAGCAGAAATCAAGAAATTCTTGTAAGAGAATGAGAATGAAGACACAACATATTGAAACCTCTGGGACAGCATGAAAGCATTCCTAAGGGGAAAATTTATAGCACTGTGTATCCACATCAAAAATGAGGAAAGATCCCAAATAAATAAGCTATGCTTCACCTCAAATTCATACAAAAGGAAGAATAATCTAATCCCAAAGCCAGCAGTACTCAGAAAATAACCAAAATCAGAGCAGAAATCAGTGAAATTGAGAACAAAATAAAAAATAATAACAATAACAACAACCCCCCAAATCAATGAAACAAAGAGCTACTTCTTTGAAAAAATAAATAAAATTGACATACCCATAGCCAATTTTACCAAAAGAAGGAAGGAATTGAAGTACAACAACAAAATCACCAACAAAAAGGAGCAATCACCCCTGACCCCATGAAAATCCAATGTATTATCAGAGCATATTTTTGAAAAACTAAACTCCTCTAGATTAGATAATCTGGAAAATATGGACAAACGTGTAGACACATACAACATCCCCATGTTGATGCACGATGATATTGAAATCTTAAGCAGCTCAATGACAGACACTGAAATCCATACATCAATTAAAGCCTTCCAAAGAAGCAAAGCCCAGGACCTGATGGATTCCCTGCTGAGTTTTACCACACTTAGGAGGAGGAGCTAACACCTCTCCATATTAACCTATTCCAAGTAATTGAAAAGGAGGAAACTCTCCCAAACACTTTTTTTTTTGGAAACCATTACTCTGATACCCAACAAAGAAACATCAAAAAAAAAAAAAAAAAAAACTACAGTCCAATATCCCTGATGAACTTGAATGCAATAATCCTTAATCAAGTTCTAGCAAACCATATTCAAAAACATTCCAGCTATGCAAGACTGATTCAGCACTCACAAATCAATTACTGTAATTCATTACTTAAACAGAATTAAAGAAAAAAAATATGATCATCTCAATTGATGCAGAAAATACTTTTGATAAAATTCACGAACTATTTATGCTCATAATTTTAGAGAAGATAGGGTTCAAAGGAAGTTATTTAAAGTATAGAAAAGCAGTATATGCCAAACCCTCAGCTAGCATAATATTAATAGATAAAAGCTGAAACAATTTCCACTAAACTTGGGAAGAAGATAAAGGTGTCCACTCTCACCATTTTTATCCAATATAGTTCTTGAGACCCAACCAGAGCAAGAAAAGGAAATCAAACGGATAAGAACAGGAAGAGAGGAAGTCAAACTATCCCTTTTTGCTGACAATATGATCCTTTATTGGGAAGATCCAAAAAATCCACTGGACAATTGCTTCAAGATCAATGCCCATAAATTAGTAGTTTTCCTATATGCTAACAATAATTGGGCAGAAGAAGAAATCAGGAAATTGGTCCCATTTCACAATATTCTCAAAAAGAATAAAATAACTGGGAATTAATCTAACAAGGGAAGTCAAAGATCTCTACAACAAACATTATCAGACACTGAAGAATGAAATTCAAGATGACCTGAGAAGATGTAAAGATGTTCCATGCTCTTGGTTTGGCAGAATTAATATAATTAAAATGGCTATTCTGCCAAAAGCACTTTATAGATTCAGTGCAATCCCCATCAAGGTAACAATGTCTTTCTTCACAAATATTGAAAAAGCAATACTCAAATTCATTTGGAACAACAAGAAACCCAGAATAGCCAAAACATTACTAAGCAAGAAAGATGAAACAGGTGGTTTCACAATACCAGATCTAAAAATATTCTATAGAGCTGTAGTGACAAAAAAAAGCATGGTACTGGTATAAAAATAGGAATGAAGACCAATGGAACAGAATAGAAGACCCTGAAACAAAGCCCCAAATCTTTAAACATCTGATCTTTGACAGGGGGTCAAAATAAAATGGAGGAAAGACAGCCTATTCAACAAATGGTGCTGGACAAATTGGACAGCCACTTGTAGAAAGTTCAAATTAGATCCTTATCTCTCACCTTGCACAAAAATCAATCAAAATGGATCAAGGAATTAGGAATTAAACCAGCTACCATAAAACTTCTAGAAGAAAAGTTAGGACCACCACTCCAGCATTTGGGAGTAGGCAAAGACTTTCTGAACATAGCCCCTAAAGTGAAAGAATTAAAGTAAAAAAATCAATGAGTGGGACGCAATAAACTAAAAAACTTTTTGCATAGCTAATGAAATGATCAAAATTGTCAAGAGATTTCCTACAGAATGGGGGAGAATCATGGCCCGTGATTCTTCTGACAAGGGATTATTATCCAGAATTTACAAACTCCTCAAAAATCTCCACCTCAAAAACACTAACAACCCAATCAATAAATGGGCCAAAGAGTTAAATAGAAGCTTTTCAACAGAGGACATTGAGCAGGCTAATGAATACATGAGAAAGTGCTCTAAATCACTAGTAATCAGAGAAATGCAAATTAAAACTACATTAAGATTTCACCTCACACCAGTTAGACTGAAAAAAATGAAGCACATGAATAACAGTTGTTGGAGGGATTATGGGGAGATAGGAACATTAGCATACTGTTGGTGTGACTGCAGACTAGTACAGCCCCTCTGGAAAGCAGTGTGAATCCTCAAAAAATTTAGGGATGAACCCACCATATGATCCAGCTATCCCTCTCCTGGATATTTTTCCAGAGGAGTTACAAATAGCACATTAAAGCAACACAGTAAAATCTATGTTCGTAGCAGCTCAATTTGCAATAGCTAAATTATGGAACCAACCCAGATACCTCTCACTGGATGAATGGATCCAAAAACTGTGGTGTGTGTGTGTGTGTGTGTGTGTGTGTATATACCATGGAGTCCTACTCAACAATTAGAAATAATGATATTGCGGCTTTTGAAGGTAAATGGATGATGGTGGAAGAAATCATGCTGAGTGAAGTCAGCCAAATCCAGAGAGTAAAGGGTCCAATGTTTTCACTCATTTGTGGAGGCTGGAGCTAAACCCATGCCTATGTGAAAGGCAGTCAATCTCATGTATTAGACCCTTTAAAGGTGTAGCAACACATAATGTAGGGCAATTATAGATAGGTATTGGGAAGGAGGGGGAGGGGGCAGGTGGGGCAGGAGAAAGGGAGGGAGAATAGGGAGGAATCTAGGGGTTAAATCTCATTTAAGACTATATGCATATCATATTGCTACTTTATATACATTTTTGGTTGTACAATAACTAAATTTCTTAATTTAAAAATAAATAAAATACCAAAAAATACAACCAAAAAATTTTAACAAAAATCAAAAAAGGAGGGAAATAGCAGGCATGGTTTTCACTACTTCATCATTAATTTTGAATCTAGCAAGGCATATATTGCCAATCTTTTGTTTGTTTGTTTTTGTTTTGAATTAGGCTCTAGTTCTTCTCTTGAAAAGTGATTCTTTATGGCTCTTGAATCAACTCTCTGAGTCATCCCTTATTTTCCAAAGGAAATAATCTATGCTTGCAACCAAGTAGATTTCTCAGACTCCTTCTTCCCTATAAGAAAGTATGGACCCAGAGAACTTCTTTTTATTTTGAATAATCTTTATCTTCCTTTTAGTTGAAATTGGCATAATTCTTATAAAGACTTCACAGGTTTCCTGTGAATCAAATTATAAATCTATTCTGTTAGAAAAATGCCCTACCTGGAATTGTATTTGAGATAGGCATTTAAACCTTAGGTTTAGAATTAGAATAATTCCTCTTAGGATTCTTGGAAGACCTCTTGTCTATCTGAGAAGATATCTGAGTTAAATATTTCTGAGGTTTTACACCTGTACTTTTTATTTGAACTTTTCATGGAATTTACATTTTACTTATAGCAACATGCATTTAATTGATCTTAAGGCCATGTTTTCCTTTGAGAACCTTTGTTTGGATTTTGGCTTTTCCACGCTTTCTAAATTCTGCCCCCAAATTGAAAAAATCTTCTTTTTTTTTTTTTTTTTGATTCATTCTTCTCTTTCTCTCTCTATTTTTGTATTTTGTCATAGACAGCTAAATGAAGCCAGCTGTCACTTCTAACATTTTGCCTGTATGTTGGTAAGTATTCCATCACTAAAACAGATAATTGGGATAATTTTTAAGAGAGGAGATTGGGCTGAGGATGTAACTCAGTGTTAGAATTCTGTGTAGCATGTGAAAGGCCCTGGGTTTGATGCACAGTACTATGGAAGAAGAATGGGGAGAAAGAGGAAGTAAAGGAGGAGGAGGAGGAGGGGGAGGAGAAGGTGATTAGAGAAAGAGAAAGAAAGAAAGAAAAGGTTTATTTTAGCTTCAGAGAGGTTTTGGAAGTTTCAGATCATGATTGGTGGATTCTGTTTCTTTTGGGCCTGTGGTAAGGCCTTTTCTTCAGCCTTCAATGACGATTTCCTTACTCTCTTTCTAGGCTTTTATAGTGCTGGAGAATGTTGACCCCTTCTTGTAAGGACTTCCATTGAACTGGGTACTACTTCCAAAACCTTTTCTTTCAAATTCATCCTTCACATGAAAGGCAAGTTAATATCTTAAATATTGAGCTCAGAGTAAGAAAGTACATTTGATATTTCTTTTTTTTTTTTTTTTTTTGGCAATAATTCCTGAGAAAAAGTTGGAAAAGTAGGGACTGTAGCATGAAACAGTCTTAATTTACTATTCTTTGCAATAAAATAAGTTAACAAATTATTTTTAAAAACAAAGCCTATGTAAAGGAGAGAGGAAAGGGATTTTCCCTATTTATTAAAAAAAGTATGTACTTTCTTAAAATTCATTTTTATTCGTACTTATTGTCTTTGATGATTATACTGCAGAATAATAATCCATTTTTATATTGATGGACATTTAGGTAATATGGGTAGTCTCCTCCTCCTGTTCTTCCTCCTCCATCTCCTTTTTTGCTGTTACACAATACTGCACCAATAAAATTTTATTATGTTTCCTTGTAGGCTTCTGTGAGATTTTCCTTTTACAAGACGTGCCAGCAATACTAGACTGTGGAGATTCAGATACCTGTTATGCACATTCCATAGCCTTTTGGCCTGACCTGTTTTTCCAGTTATTGCTGTGGCAACCAGCTTTAACCAGCTTGCAGTGACTTTCCCCAGGCCTTATATACTCCCCACCTCATGTTTCAGGTGTCTAACTTGGCGTAGGTAGAGGCACAGAGCACAGCATGTTCAATGTGTGTACAAGCACGAACCCAAATGTGCAGTGTGGGGGAGGGACTTTACGTTCTCTTGGGCAAACATTTGACACTGAAAAACTGGAGCAGGTCGATCCACTTTTCCCTTCCTATGCTGGACTAACTGCCCTGTAGTCCTTTCTGTGGCTTTCTGTAGGGTCTCATTAGACTCAGCAGCCAGCAGTGCCCTCTGCTGGAAATCCTCTCTCACTCCTTGGTCCCTTCTGTCCCCAAGACTCTGATCAGCAAGGACTGTTCTGCCTACTTCAAAGATGACACAATTTGCTGGTTGAGTGTGCTTCATGATAGTCCATGAAGTGATCATTTATAGTAGAGATAATAAAAATATATGTACATATATATTTAGTGGTAATGGAGATTGAATGGAAATTGAATCTACCATGAACTACATCTCCAGACCTTTTCTTTTCTTTTGAGGTAGGGTTTCACTAAGTTGCCCAGGCTGTGATCCTCCTTCTTCAGCCTCCAAAGTAGCTGGGATTATAAGTGTGTACCACTGCACAAATATTTGATGAGAAACTACTCTATGCAAGAGGGTGTCTATGTGCTTTCTGAACATTCGTTCATTTTATCCTCATAGTAACTTTCTGAAGTAAGAAGTATTATCTCATTTTATAGATGAAGATATTAAGGCATAGAGAAGGTTAGTGACTTACTTCAGGTCTCACAATGGTGGGGCTCTATTTGAACCCAAGGACTCTATCTCTAGGCCCATGCTCATAACCACTTGGCTATACTGGTTCTCTTGTTAGTCCTCCCTCCTTTCTCCTTTCCTTCCTCTGTTCTTTCCTTTCTTTACATGTCAGAATTGTTTAAGTATAATTAACATATGGTTCAAGCTACCCTTATAAGGTGCAGAGGTCTATGAATTTTGAAAACACATATAGTCATGTAACTACACCCATGATCAGGTTACACATATTTTCATCATCCCAAGAATTTCCTTGTACCTTTTGCTACACCTCCAGTTTCCAGGAACCATTACTCTACTTTGCCTCCCCATCGTATGCTTTTTGGAGACTGCCATGTGACCAGAATCACACGTGTGCAGCATTTCGTTTGGCCTTCTTTACTTAGCTTAATGCACATTATTTTGTCACATGTATTAGCAATTTGCTTATGTTAAGGATGGAGGAGCATTCCATTGTATGATTGTGTAACATTTACTTGTTGAGGGATACTTGTGTTGAGCCCAGGGGCACTCTGTCACTGAGGTACATCCCCAGCCCTTTTTATTTTAGACCGGATCTTGCTAAGTTGCCCAGGATAACCTCAAAGTTAATATTTGTACTACTATTTCCAGTTTTTGGTGATTATGAATGAATAAGTATTTGCCTACAGATATTTGTGTGGGTATATGTTTTTATCATCTTGAGTAAATATGAAAGAGTAGAATTGTATAAGTGAATATTAAATGTTTAAAAAAATAGTCAAACTGTTTTCTAAAAAATGATGTCCCATTTGACATTTCCATCAACAATATATGATTTTCCCCCAGTTATTCTATGTTCTTTTCAGTAGTTGGTATAGTTAGTTTAAAAATTATTTTAGTCATTCCAATTGATGGGGTATAATTTTGATATGCATTTCCCTAAGGAGGCATAAGTATGCTAAACAGTGAGGTTAAACATATCTTTATTGGCTTACTTCCTTTATGGAATGTTTTATGTAATAGATATTTCATCTTCATCAACCATGTGCTTATTAATAAATATAATTAATTCTAAAGTTGCAAATGGAGAATCATGTACCATTGAATTTTTTTTCTAAATTTCTAATCATTACAGCATAAGCAGAATAATGTGGTGTTTAGGGACAGGAGGATGGTTCAAATTGCAGCCCAGTAACTAGCTGTGCTTTGAACCTCTGTGACTCTGTTTCCCCATCCATAAAGTGAGGGTGACAAGAGCAACTACTATAAAGAGTTCATGTGAGATAATATGAGATGATTCATGAGAAGTGAAGAAACATTGACTGACAGATAGTGAGCACTACACAAGTATTAGCTGGCATCTTCATTTTTATCTTCATGAATGTCAACATCATTATCACCATCACTTCCACTGCCACCATCATCATCACCTGGTCTATTATTGAATTCTTTAAAAGTATACATTAACTACTACACATTCAACTTATATACAGTCAGATATTTTAATTTAATTGTGGAATAGTAATGAAATGTAGTCAATCGTTACAAAAGAAGTGTTATTCAGCTTTGTGTTGTAATGAAATTACTGAGATAATCAACTTGTAAAGAAGAAAAATAGATTTTGACTCATGTTTTTGGTTTTGCTGTTTGGGGCTTGTGGTACCATAGCACATTGTGGCAGAAGTGTGTGGTGGAGGAGGCTGTTTACCTCATGATGGGAATGAAAGAAGGAAGAAGGGCCAGGGTTTCTACATCTCTTATAAGGGCAGCCCTCAACGAGACTGGAAGACTTCTGCCTCTCAAAAGTTTCGCCACATCCCATTAGCACCCTTGTCTGAAGATCAAGCCTTTAACACATAGGCTTTTGGGGGGCATTTGACTTCCAAATCATAGCAAGAAGATAAGGAAATTTTGAGTGCCTGTAGATCACATGGTAAGCAACTGTAAAACCTTGAAAATATTTTATGAAATGCCAAATATATCAAATATGGAAAAATTCTTAAAGGTTTTCAGACATAATTTGGCATCTGGAAAAGTATGGAATTTTTCTACTTCTCCAAATTCTCTAACAACTAATTAATAGACCCATCCTACCAGAATTTAGATGATTCTTAAAGCCCCTAGATTGACATAAAAAACAGGCTTGGAGGGCTGGAGCGGTGGCTCAGCGGTTTCGGCACTTGCCTGGCAAGCACGAGGACCCAGGTTCAAACCCCAGCACCATGTACACAACTAAGTGTTGGAGCAACTAAGGCCATGTGAAAAACTAAATAAAGTTGTTTCTCTCTTTCTCTGTCTCTCTCACTGTCCCTCTCTCTTTAAAAAAAAAAAACAGGCTTGGAGTTAGATAAATATGCAAACCACTTTTCCCATCACAAACAGTGTGAGTTAGATACACATGATTTTAATTAGGTGGAAATACGGCTTTGGCTTTTGTTGGCTACAACTCATCATTTACTGTATTTATGATAGGGTATCACTCTATTATAGGATTGTAATGGAGTTTGGGTTGATGGAATGAATTTTTGGTATAATAAATTTGCACTTAAACCATTTAATTTAATACTGTAGAATAATTATTAATGTTGGTGACTATGTCAAGCAGGACTCCTAATCAGATGAGGATGTAGTTACACAGTGATTCCACTGAGTGGAGCCATTTCCATAGCAAAGATATGACTGGAGAACCAGTCATAACTCAACATAACTTTAGTGTATAAGATAAAATTGCTTATGCAAAGTGGCCACGGTGCTATAATAATCAAAACCATGTTCAGAAAGTTAATAAACAATTAGCTGCACTGATTTAAAATAAAAATCTTGTGAGTTAGGATGATGGTGTATCACCTCTGGGGAAAATAAAGAACTTTTTTTTTCTCTCTCCATTCCCTTCAGAAATACCCAGGTTAGCAATAGGAAAAAAACAGAAGTGGAGATGTTTACTGAGGACTTGCTATGTGCTAAATGAATTGTAAGCAATGATTTATTCAGTCCTTACAATGATTTTACAATATTCATAGACCTAGTCAAAGCACAGCCTATACTTCAGAGAAAGTTAGCCTTTCAATCATATGGTCTGCAAGCCTCAGCTGAATTAGTGAATGAGTAAAGAAGATAGGAGAAAGTGAGACAGTAAGTCAGCACAATGGATTCAGGGAGAATCAGAAGTATTTTTATATGAAATTCAGAGAAAAGTCAAAGTAGAGAAGTTGGACTTCTCAAAAGTTGCACGAACACAGCGCAAATGTCAAAAGAAAATAAATGAAGATGAACTTACTTGGAATATATTTTAATATTGGAAACCACATCAACAGTCCTTAGGGTACTGATGTTGTGGATATAGCTGAATATTTCAGCTAAGATGAAGTGATGAGTGAATCCAAAAGACAGTTTCAGTGAAAAAAAAAATAACATTCCGGGTTGTATAAAACTGAATTTTGTCATGGTTCAGTCTCTTCATATTTTATTAATATTTCAAAACTTGCCTCATCTTCCTGGGCTGTCTTTAATGAAAAGTTTTTATTCTCTCTCTCTTATTTCTTTTACTTTTTGTTTCTTTTCTTTTTTTTTTTTTTTTGTGCAGCTGTTTTTGAACACTTTGGTTTGGCCACATTTTCTTGGTTTTGGATACATGTGAGCCCCAATTCACCTGGTGATGAAGAGTTCTCCTTGTGAAATTCAAAGAATTTAACAGCTAAGCTGATTTCCTCACCTTAAGATGATTTTAGCCACATTATAGCCAGTGCAGAAAATAATAATGATGAAAAAATAAATGAATCAATTTTAATGCAAAAGAGAGGGGTTAGAAAAAAAAATTCTTCTTTTCTGAGAAAGACCATCTAACATGGAGCAGAGGGAGATACTCCAGGACTTATGGAGAGTCTTATGACCCAATACTACATTCACTTTTTGACTATTTTCTTGGCTAAACTCAAAAAACAAAAAGAGGTAATTTAGAAAAACTGACTTATGGAGACGTTTTGCTTCGCCAAAGGAAGTGAGAGAACCCTATTTTATTACCCTTGTGAGTCATCTCCTTTCATTGGCTCTGTAAAAAGATTGTTATGAAACTCATCAAATATTACTTAGGAATAAAACCAGTGTTTGTGATCCTTCTACAAAACAGAAAGTAATTAATTTACATCATTAAATGAAAACCTAGTTTTTTGGTGCTGTAAAAAAGGCATTTTCTGTTGAAGATCTTCCTTTTTGGGGGTGTCTCTTGTGTTTCTTTTCAGTTGAGAATAAGAATAACAGAGTCTCTGAATTGGGGTCAACTGTTTGGTCTCAGGATGAATGGTCTGCAGACAGCGATTTGCCTTTTATCCAAGTTGAATTTAACTTCATGAGGGGATTGAGGAACCAGATAAAGCTACCAGATTTGGGGCCCAAAAGGAGCAGGGAGAGTTGGGATCAGAGTTTGGTTAGGCCCCTCCAAAAGGCTGAGAGTCAGCTGCAGAGTGCCAAGGATCATAACTAGAGAGCCTCGTCTGCCAGTAAGTTTTAGAGGCACCAGGGCCAGGAGGGGTGAGAGAAGTCACCCAGCGTAGGAGCTGCTCAGTCACAAGCACAAGCACAAACTGGGCCACTGCTTGCAGGGCTATGTACTTGCCACTTGTGTCACATCAGTTAAAGTGCATGGTTGACCGGAAACCACAAGGGGGAAAAAATGAAAGAACAAATCTATGTTTTTAAAGAAAGTATCTGGCTATGTTAAAAAAAAAAAGTTTGTCTGGCAAATGGTATTTTTAAAAAGTCAAGACATTCTTAAGAGATTAACCCTTGGTCTACAGATGAAGAGGGAAGGGATTGGGCAAAGAAGTAGTTTTGGGTCATGAAGATATGGTTCCCTTTCACCAAGGGCTTCAGTGGCGCCTACAGTTTCCTCTTCACTTTCCTCACTTGTTCTGCCTACTCTTACTATTTGTTGGGGAGTGGTAGAGACTCAAAATAGAGGTATGCCAAGGTCCAGGACTGGAAGAGTGGCTGGGAGTGGGAATGAGGAGGCCCCCTCCCAGCCACTCTTCCAAAGGAGGCCCCATACGTGGTGATGGGGACTATGCTTCTTTTATACTGTTGCACTTTTGGTATTTGATGGTTTTGAAAGGTTTCTGTGGTCAAGTCTGAGAATCTATCATGTGTGTGATATGTACAAAACAACTATGTGAATTTTATGTTTAGCATTTAGGATATACACGTAGATATACTATGTAGATGTATGTATATCTCAATCATATCTATATATCTATGCTTTAGTTGACTTTTCACATCCATAACCAGAACAATTTTAGAGGAGGAAAAGTTTATTTGGTGCTCACATTTCATTTCAGAGATCTCAGTCCATAGAAGACTAACTCCATTGCCCTGGGCCTGAGATGAGGCAGGACATTATGGTAGAAAAGCATTGAAGAAGAAAGCAGCTCAGGACATGACAATCAGGAAAGGGAGAGAGTGGGGGGAGAGAGGGAGCTCTGTTCATCAGGGATAAATGTAAACCACAAAAGCATGCTCTGAATAATCCACCTCCTCCAGCAACACCCTACCTATCTACAGTTACTAACCAGTAAATTTGTTTCAGTTGATTGATCCACTGATTAGGCCATACCTTTCATAATCTACTCATTTCATCTTGGACAATTCTTTAATTGTCTAATACAGGAGCTTTTGGGGGACACCTCATATTTAAACCATAACAATCTGTTATGTGATTTTTGGCTAAAAACTCCCCCCAAATATGTTTCCTTTGGAAATCTAATACTTCAAAATATTATTGAAGTGTAATTCAGATTATGCTTTTGCCTAGAAGGATCTTAATGTTTCTACATCTTAATGAAGCTTCCATTAAGCATCAAAAATTAACCATTCCATAATGTATATATATATGCAAGACATCATGTTGTTACTATAAATATAAAGTTATCTATAAATGTTATCAGATAAAAAATTTTAAATTTTTGAAACTGAAACTTCCTTACCTCAACAGAGAGAGGGTGGGAAAAGAAAGAGAGAAGGGGAGGGAGATTAACTTAGATCACTTAGAAATTATACTGATTTGGGTTTCCTATTTTCACACTGGGTAACTGAGGAATATGTCTGATGTATGCGATAGTATGTAACTTGTCTGTATGATCATAGTGAATTTTTACTGTTTTTAGGTTCAATACTTTACATATTTTTATTCATTTAATTTTCTCAACAGTTCTAAGGGGAGGATGTACCCATTTTATAGATGAGTACATTGAAACAGCTAGTGTCAGTCAGCCAGTAAGTAAGCTTACCTAGCTAGTGAGATATCTAGCCCTGGGGTCAACTGTTTCAAACCCTCTACAAAAAACAAGTAATGCTTCTGGGGCTTTCTGCTTTGTGTTTACATTAGAAGAACAGGATGCACTATTTCTGCTGATACGTACCTCTTGGAAAACCTGGATCTCAAATCTTCTTGACTCTCAAGGAAAAAAATAACTAGCTTTGTTTTAGGGGAAGTTTCTAGGTCCAATAAGTCATTGCCTCCAGTGTGAGTGAACTAGAAGAAAAGTGTTTGAGATTCCGATGCATTTGGAAGCAGGTAGAGGCATCTCTAACACAAAATGAGATAACAGTATTGGGAAGATGGAGAAGGTGGGTTACAGAAGGGTATCTAGGAGACTGGGGCTGATCCAAAAGAAGGTGTCTAAGGGATGAAATGGATCACATCCTGGGAAGACAAGAGTGGGCCTTTTTATAAGTGCACACCTTCTGTGTGATGGAGTAGGTTGTCACTTCTGTGACTCTCAATGAACCATACCTGCAGAGATTCACAACTGGTATTGTCTCTTCTTGGATCTGATCTGGACCCGTGAGTTGCTTTACACACTACAATATTGCAGAGGAATCCAGTGCCTGTTGTGGACTTCCATTTAAAGAAAGCTTGGTCATTTCTGATTGTGTGCTCTTGGGAGCCTTGGCCACCACATGGAAAATATGAACATCCTTCTAAAGAGATCACATAGAGAAGTTGTGGGGACAGGGAGAAGTCTCCAGATTATGTGAAGGACACAAAAGAACCCAGGTAAATATAAGAATTGAGGTGACAAGATCTATAATCCCATGAGTGGCTCACTGAGCTCCCAGATGCTTGAGTCATTCTAGTTGAGGCTATGAGACAAGTCATTTTGTACACTACAGTGCCAGAGCAGACACCATATGAGACAGATACAAGTAATCTCCCTGAAGGCTCTCTAAATTTCTAAGCACAGAATGATGAGCAATGATAAAATAGTTGTTGGCATAGGGCCAGCAACAAAATTTTGGGTGGGTTGTTTCACAACAATTGATAACCAAAATGAATGGCATTGGGTTCCCAGGCGCTTTAGTAAAAGTGAGGTTTCCGCTACTGCAGACCTGGTCCTCTTTAATTCACTCCAAATCCAATGATCCCAGTAAGAACCTTACTGCTTTAGCATATGGCATCTCACCTGTTGGCATCTAGCCATTGTGTGCCACAGATTTTGAAGTAATTCTTATTTCCCCACATGGACAGCCCTTCCCTGCTTTTCTTGAAGAAGCAAAGATTTAGACATATGGTGGGATGTGTAGTGGTTAATGTGTCAACTTGACTGGATGAGTGTGTCCAGATATTTGGTCAAATATTATTCTGGATTGTTTCAGTGAAGGTGTTCTTTGGATGAGATTAATCTTTAATTCAGTAGGCTCTGAGTAAACCAGATTCCTCTCCAAACAATAGATGGGGCTCATCTAATCAGTTGAAGGCCATAAGAGTACAAAGACTGACATCCCTCAACCTCTTAGGAGCAAGAGGGGATTCTGTCAGCCAACTGCTGTTGGCCTCAAATTAAATCTTTTCCTTGAGTTTCTAGCTGACTGGCCTCCCTCATTAGACTTTGGACTTGTCAGGATTCCATAATTGTGTGAGCTAATTCCTTAAAATAAACCTCTTTCTTTCTACATATGCACATTGTGGTTTTGCTTCCCCGAAGAACCTTCACCACTATGGATGGTACAGCTTCTTGCTGAATAGAATGAGCTCAAGACATTCTGAGTTGGGACAGTAGTGAATGAGTGTCTATTATAGGAATTAGAAACATTATTGGATTGAGAGTTTGGATCTCCAGTTAGCCTCCTGGCTCTATCCCTCTGTGACCTTGGCAAAATTAGTCAACAGTCTGGGGCCTCAGTTTTATTTTGGGGATAACTGTCAAAATTTTTCATAATTTAAATATGATTAGTAGGGTAAAAAAAAATCAATGGAGCCATTGTTGCTGAAATAATGAGTATTTAATCATGTCCCAAGTGGTGATCATATAATAAGATTTCTTTTTAATAGAGAACTTTAAAAAGTGGGCACTTTTTACTTTCTGCAGTTTAAGTTGTATGAGCTGAATAAAAATGGAATTTGGGGGATCACCATACTTAATCAATTATAGAATGACATTAAATGGTACACCTATTCACCTTTGCCACTTTATTACTTAGCTTCAGAGCCATTATCATTGTAGTTTGCCCGATTCCCTTTCATAACACAATGGTTGCTTTGAAGACTATATTTTCTCTGTCTAGGTAGATTGGACAGAATGGCTGCTTAAATTTTGGGGTCTATGACTTAAAGGGAAATCCAGACACATTCTCTTTTACTTAAGAGCCCTGATTACCAGGCAGAGAATCCAGTGCCTGTTTGCTTTTGGGTTTATTGTGTGCTAACTAGATTAATTACCAGCCTGTGTAGGTACAGTATCCCCAGACCATGGAGGAGCATTGAGGAGGACTCTGGGGGGCTCTGTACTTCCAGAGGAATGTCTCATAGTCAGTAAGGGTCCCCTGCTGAGGGCTGACTCACTTTTAAAAATTCTTCAAAGTGACCTGGACAGAAACATTGCAGTTAATACCTCTGAGACACTTTCAGATTCCTGGGACAAACCTCTGTGTTGTGTTTGCTGGGGCACAGTCTCTGCACAAGCACCAATGACAGATCATTTTCTGCTATACTGTGTGGGTTTCAGGAATCATGGAGATTTTAGGTCTTAGATAAGGTATGGTTTAGTGGTTTTCAAGCTTAGTTTTATCAGTAGAGTCTTTTGTTTAAAAAGAAATATAATAGGGCTGGAGAAGTGGCTTATTGGTATCACACTTGCCTGGCATGCATGAGGACCTGAGTTCAAATGCCAGCACCACATACACATCTAAGTGTCAGAGTTATGAAAACCACATGAAAAACTAAATAAAGCTGATTCTCTCTTAAAAAGAGAGAAAGAAAGAAAGAAAGAAAAAGAAAGAAAGAAAGAAAGAAAGAAAGAAAGAAAGAAAGAAAGAAAGAAAGAAGGTGCAGAAAGCAGAAGTGGCCATGTCAGGTGGAAGCTGCCAAGGGGAGAGTGTAAGGACTGATGCCTCCCAGGGCTTTTCCCTCATTACTCAAAGACTCTAAGAGAAGAGTCTCAAAACCAGTGGTGTGGTCCAACTTTTTCCTTTTACACTTGAGGAAACTGAGGCCTAGGACCGAGAGCATGTGGCAAAACTGTGGGGCAGTTTGGGGTATTTCAACTAGAGGTTTTCCCCTGAAGTTGTTCCCTAAAACAACATTCTGATTTTACCCATGACTTGCAAAATTGAAGTGTTGTCTTGGTTTATCTTTTTTTTAAAATTTTTTTATTTTTGAGCAAACTTGCAAGATTTTAACAAAACAATATAAAATGTGTATAAGATGTGTATATATTCTGGCCATTGCAACTGTCCCCAGGAGTGCCCCCCCCCAATTACCCTCCCTTATCCCTCCCTTCCCCTTCCCATTATAACTCTAAAAATAGTATTAAATTGTAAAGCATTACATCTTATCTGAATTTAACTCATGTTTCTAGACCAACTTTCTCATTGTCCAGGGTCTAGTCCCCACCT
>PVKS010040442.1:0-16639 GCA_004027875.1 Aplodontia rufa | reverse complement strand
AACCACTGAGCCACTGCTCCAGGGGTGTTGTTAAAGCATAATTTTCAAAAAGATAAAAGCATGATTCCTGTATATCTCTTTCTAATGAGGAAACAATCAGGTGGTAAATCCAATTCAAATGAATATTAGAGGAATAGAAATTATTTCCACCAGAAAAGACATTCAGTGTGTTTGCAGGGTTTGAAACAAGACTGATTGAATGTCCTGCAGGGTGATAAAACTGTAACTTACAGGGTTATGTCTTCTAGACATTTGCATCTCTAGTGGACCAGCTCTACAAGTTGACGTGTAACTTCAGAGAGACCCAGCACTTACCTAGTAATTACAAAACCCAGAGTCTTCTACAGCATCTTAATACTTGGGTGAGCTGGTTAAGCAATGCCTTAGTGTATTCGTTTCTGGAGCTGCTGTATCACATTGCCATCAATGGGGCAGCTAAAAATTCTACAATTTATTCTCTTGAGAAGCTAGAAAATCCAGAGTCAAGGGGTCAACAGCGCCGGGGCTTCTGCAGACTCAGGAACATGGTCCACACCTCTCTCAGCTTCCGGTGGTTGCTAGCACCTCCTACGGTTCCCAGCGTGTTGACACGTCAGTCCAACCTCTGCTGACATCCGAGAGTGTTCTTCCCGTGTGTTTCAGTGTCTCTCTTTCCCATGCAGACAGCAGGCATAGAGATTTAGAGCCCACTCTAATCCAGCCTCATCTTGTCTAATTACATAATCAGAAACCCTGCTTCCAAATAAGGTCAAAGTCAAAGGGCTGGGAAGGATGGGATTTTTTTTTTTGGCCGGGGCGGGGGGGGGGGGGACTTTTCAATCCAATGTGCCCAGTAAGACAGAAAAAGGGACTTGCCTACTACTCCTTTGCCTTGTGTCCTTGTGAACTATTTTTCTTACTAGAAGTTATCATTTGCTTTCCTGGTCTCTCTTTCCACATCAATGTTAGTCACCCAGCTGGGGTGGGTGAACTGCCCTATTTTTAATGATTATAATACAAGAAAAGATATAAAATACGTTTCTAATAACAATCATAAGGTATGGATGATATAAGGGTGTTTGATGGAAGGCTTGACCTCCGTGCAGGGGTCCAGCTTCTTAGGTACTGTTTGGGGAGAAGTCATTTTCACGAGCTGCTGTGGTGTGGAACATGCCCTTGGAGGTAAGGCCCTCAGGAGAGCCAGGCTTGTCCATGTTAAGGACAGGGGACAGCATGCAAGTTATTTGACTAGTTTCCCTTCCTCTGCCTTTTCTGTTTAAAAGGCAGCTTTTCTATAGGATGTCCTGTTAGATAGGGTTGAAGATTTGATACCAGAGAAGTTGCTAGCATTTACATACGCTGATCTCTTTAGAGTGGGGATTTTGTTTTGGTGGGGAGACAAGGGGACTGGATGAGGTAAGGAATCCATTTCAACAAGTCTTCTTAACATGAAAGTTAAAGGAGTGGGGATTAACTGCCCTAGGGAAGACTTCACTGCAATTTAACATGAGCTTTTTTAGCTATACTGTAGAAAATCCTAGTTGGCAGAAATGGCTTCTGACTGATAGGTAACTGATAGGAAGGGAGTTGACCTATTTCCACCCTTTCTTTGCTGAGATACCTGGCTTTCAGGCTCTTTCTCAAGCATTAAGATGTCCTTAACCCAATCAATGTCCACTGACATTGAGGCCACTGAGGACTCAAATGGGGAATCATCTGTCCATGTATCTGTCTATGTATCTGTTTGTCTCTATCTATGTATCTATATATCTATGGACTGAGATATCTATGTAGCTGGCACCTATATATAGATCTAACTTTTTGCATCTATCTGTAGATTCATGTATCTATATGTATGTATGTATCTATTCATATCTCTGTAGATCTTTGTATTTATCATCTATGCATGTAAGTATACATCTATATGTATTTGTATTTATTTATGTCTCTAGTATCTATATATCTGTGTCTAGATCTGTGTGTCTTTGTATCTATCGTAGCTATAGATCTATATATCTATGCATCTGTGTATGCATGTGTGTGTGCCTATATATTCCCTATGTATCTATTTAAGGATCTGTCTGTCCGGGGGCAGGTGTCTGGGCTGGTGAACCAGGCTCAGCACAGCATTACACATTTGTGACATTCCCAAAGCAGTGACCTGCCAGAGTATCATGTCGGGATAAGTGGCTGGGCTTGTTGTGTATGGCAGGACTAAAGGGAATACAGTCCTCTATGGGGCACAACTGTGTCTGAGACCAAGAGACCAAGATGGCCAACTGGGCATCCACTAGGCACGGTGGCCCCAGGGAGGTGGTGCTGGGTTTGATCTGAGCAGCTCAGCTTTTCCAGTCTGCTTCTTTGGGGCTCAGCAATTCTTGGCACCGAGATGGCAGGAAAGGAGCTTTCGAGAAGGATACATTGAAATTTCTGAAAAATAGAACAGTAGTGGTCAAGCAAGAAATTAGAAAATAAAAACGATATGACTTTGGTTGTCTTCCAGACTGATAAAAATGGCTCAAATGATTACAAGGCACACAGTGACATTTCTGCTTGATTTTCTCCTGTTGCAAGTCACCAGGAGGTAAGTGAATCTTCCTTTTTCTGTTCTTCTATGAAAACTTTGCCTTTCCATTTAAAAGTGTGTTATTCTGCCTTCCTCTTATTTTTATTTGTACTAATTAATTAATTAATTTTGCAGTATTGGAGATTGAACCCATAGCTGCTCTACCACTTAGCTACATCCCCGGTCCTTCAGTTTGTTTGTTTGTTTTTGGTTTGAAACAGGGTCTCACTAAGTTGCTGAGACTGGTCTTGAACTTGCTGGGATTACAGGTGTGTACCACCATTCCTGGCCTGTTACTTTTATTTCTTAAAAAATACTAAAGAATGTTGGTTAGAATGATCTCATTCAAAAGAGATGATACCACATATTCTATTTTTCTTGTAGTGTTTGCCCAAGTACTCTATGTATTATTCTTTTGTATAGCGTTCATTTTTTTAAAGCAGAGATACTTTCATCCTTCCCAAGTGGCTGATGTACAAAAGCCCCAGGTTCAATGTCGAGTGGTGGCAAATGCTGTTATCCCTGCTGTTCTGGTGGCTTCCTTCAGAAGGAGCGTTTGAGTAGCTGGACACAATCCACTTGCAGAGGGTGAAGCTTTGTTTCGACTCCTACTTTTGGAAATTCCAGCTCGTGATTGCATGGGCAGAGGGTTTTCAGTCTTCTGGTTGTGTGGTGGCACATAATGGTGGCAGTATGTGGCACAGGGGAGCCACTGACCTCATGGCTGGAAAATGAAAGGGAGAAAAAGAGAGAGAGTGGGAGAGAAAGAGGGCACTCCTGCATGAGTCACAACACACAAGGTCCCACAACCTCCTTGACTGCCACCCAACCCCCAGAGACTGGAAGACCCCACTAGGCCACACCTTTTAAAGGTTCCACCACCTCCCAACAGGGTCATCCTTGGGACCAAGCCTTTAACACTTGTCTCTTTGGGGAACATTCCAGATCCAAACTATAGAAGTTTTATATTTTAAAATGCTATGGCTTATAAAATATTTAAAGCAGAAAAATAAAGAAATCACTAGAATTTATACCTCTCTGTGATGACCACATTAGTGCATACAGTTACATTAAGACAAATTAAGTGTGTGTGTGTGTGTGTGTGTGTGTGTTCTTCATTACTTCATGGACATATTTTCATTTTTATAAATCTACATTTAGAAATCACTTACGATGGTTGGAGATAGTCACATTGTCCATATCATAATTAACTAGCTATCAAGGACCAATTAGGTTGCTTCTGATTTTTTCATCATTATAAATAATCATGAATATCTTTGGGTCTCCATTTTTAACATTTTTCTTGTAATTATCATATTAAGGCAAAATCTTTGACGTGGGATTGCTGAATAAGAATGGACAAACAGGGGCTGGAATGGTGGCTCAGCGGTTATAGCACTTGCCTGGCATGTGTGAGGATGTGGGTTTGAACCCTTGCACCACATACACAAGGAAGTGTTGGAGCAACGAAAGCCACATGACAAACTAAATAAAATCGATTCTCTCCTACTCTCTCTCTCACTGTCCCTCTCTCTTGTTAAAAAAAAAAAAGAATGTGCAAACATCTGACAAACATTTCTAGAAAGGTAGTACCTATTTCTTTTTCCTTTAACAATCCTAAAAGCCTGTTTCTTTTTTGTTTTGTACTGGGGATTGAACCCAGGGGTACTTAACCACAAAGCCACATCCCCAGTCCCTTTTTATATTTTGTTTTGAGACAGGGTCTCACTAAGTTGCTTAGGACCTTGCCAGATTGCTGAGGCTGGCTTTGAACTTGTGATCCTCCTGCCTCAGCTTCCCCAGCTGCTGGGATTACAGGCATGCACCACCGTACCCCACCATAAAGGCCCATTTGAAACCTTGCCCAAACAGATTTTGTCACTGTACTTAATCTTTCAATCACATAGGTGAGGATAGTTTAATTTTGTTTCCAAAAACATTTCGAATAAAGCATTAGAAAAATTTAAATTCAGTGGTGCATAGTTCTATGCCTTAAGGTCCCCGATTTTAAATATTTCTATTTTTATTTTTATGATGGCTATTTCTGTAACTGAAGATCACACTCTAGTGTGTTTATTCATTTACTAATGTAGAGAACGTATGCTGCCTTCTGTGGATTTATCAGGACACAGGTTCACATAGTTCTCTGTTTTCCTGCATCTCCTCCTGTTACTTCTGTTTTATCCCAAATTAACCCAGAGGTAAAAGTCAACACTCACTTGGATTAAAAAAAATTCCACCTGCCCAGAGCTCTGACAAATAATGTCTAGTCCTGAACAAGAATGGACATAATTTCATACTGAAGCAAGCAATTTTAATGGGCACAGACTTGCATTTCTAAAGCTTTATCAGCTGCCTGAGGTTAAGGACAAAGGGTGATAAATTCTTTAGTTCTCCTCTTTAGAAGAGAGTGGTTATTTCCCCTCCCCTTGAATCCAGGCTGGGCAGGTGACTGCTCACCTAATGGGATGCGACAGATATCAATCAGTGCCAGGTTTCCTGAGAATGCCGCCTCCATGGCCTGTCCTTGAGCTGCTATGCCCTGAAACCCAGCCACAAGGTTGAGATGCACCAGAGGACGTGGGCTCACTGGAGCTCCTGGCCACCAGTGCTTCTACTGGCAGCCGTGGGAGCGAGTCACCTCGGACTTTCCAGGCGAGGTGAGTGCCAGCTGTTGCAGCTCCTGCTGCCTGCGATACCATGGGAGGCAAAGGATAGAGATAACCAACCGTGGGTTTTCAGAGTTCCAGTTGAGCTCCTAGATGCATTCAGAGCCCAGCTTGAACCAAGCCAAAGAAATCATGCATGCCAATCTTACTACGGTGGAGTTTAGTAGAACACGTAACAAGCAGATGCACAACGGCTGGGTCACCCTCACTCAACCCCTGTATCCCTCCTGCTGGCTCCGCACCTGGCCTCTCCCCACCTCTCGTCCTCCACTCCGCTCTACTGTTGCTTCTCTCCCTTTCAAGAGCCGAACTCAACAAATCCTCCTCTGGCCTCTTTAAGAGTGTTTTTCTTCATCCTGAAAACTTTATGCTTGCTGATCCAGATTGTCAGGGGGCCTGACCTTATGGGGGTACCCTAAATAAAATTCACCCCACTCTAAGGAGGACTGAAGAGGTGACGTTTCTCTGCCCATGACCCTCGAATGAGCCGCTCTCACCACATCCACGTCCACAGCAGCAACGTCTTCCCTGCCTCTGTCCTTCTCCCTTCCGGCCTCCTTCCCCTCATTCTTTTGTATACCAGTGACGAGATGACTAGTTTTTATTTTCAGACCAATAACTTCCAACTCCAAAAAACCAAACAACCTCCCTGCACAGCTGTGCACCCTGAGTCTGTAAATAAGTGTTGGGTAACTGGAAATCAATGAACTGGTTCACCAGCGCGTTGGTTAAGTGCCCACTTTCTGCAAGACACTGATCTAGCCAAGAAGGAAGAAATGATGACTGTGTGCCATCCGTCCATTCCCATTTGGGTTCCTCTCCTACTTTGTCATCAGCACGCTGTAGACACGGCAGGACCTGTCGCTCTAGTTTATGAATTCAGACGTATTGTCCAGTGCTCCCGCGTGTCAAGCCGCATAGGGGTGTGCTGCTAGCATGTCTTCCTTCCGCTCGTCACACTTTCTCCTCCTGAGTTTGCGAGGACCACCACGCCACAGTCTTGAAACTACTACTTAGTCTTTCTCAGATCCAGAGACCCCAAGTCTGAGGTCAAGATGTTGACTGGGCCAGTCTCCTCCGGAAGCTTAGGGGAGGACCCTGCACTTCCTCCTCCTGCTTCTGGCAGTCCTGGCATGCCTTGGCTGGTGGCCACGTCACTCCAGTCTCTACCTCTATCTCCACGTCTGCACCCAAAGTTCCCTCTTATGAGGCCACCGATCACGCTGGGTTGGGGCCCATCCTAATGACTTCCTTTTAACTTGCTTACATCTACAAAGACTTTATCTTCAAATAAGGTCACATTCCCAGGCACTGGGGGGGTGAGGACTTGAGTGTGCTTTTTGGGGAAAGGCCTATTTTAACGCTTGACATCTTTCCTTCCATGCCTGTTCCTTTTCTGCTCCCCAACTCTAGCTCATCCTCCTCCTTCCACATCTGTATGCTCGTCCTTCATTTACCTCCACCCCAGATCAGCCGCCTTCAAAGCCCCCTTTCTTGCCCAAAGGGGACTCTGGCTTCCTGGGAGGTGGATCCCAGGTGCAGGAGGAGAGAAGGGCACTCAGGCAGGAGTCCTCAGAGTTACTCACGTATCAGCAAGGGCTGTTTTCTCCTACTGTGTGCCCCATTATCTTGGAAACGCCACCCACAAGTGCACACCCTGGAGGGGAAGGGCTGAGGAGAGAGGGAAGATGAGGATGGAGCCACGCTCTAGAAAGTGGAGCAGGCGATTAATCTAATTAAGCTAAGGTTTTCAGCTGCTCTCACAATGCCTGCCAGAATGTCATCAGACTTGGGGAGAGAGAGCTACCTGCTATGACTGAACTGCGCATGGGGCCCGCTGTTTTGTTCGTGTGGCTGGTGGGCTGGACCATTACTGAATCTTTAACAATAGCGATGATTAGAAATTATAGTCGTCTGAATGCAGGATACTCTATGAGCGTGTGTTGGACGTGAGGATTTTATGCAGTTCTCCAGAGGAGAATCAAAGAGCATAATGTCTCTAGACATCCTTTCTTGACCCAGTAAGATATATCTATTCATGCATGCCCCCCAGGACACACACACACACACATAAGGGCACACATGCAAAATCACAGGCATCCCTCTTATCAGAGGGTGTGTCATCCTCAAAGAAAAGGGGGACAGTAACACACCTTGCCCCCGAATACTCCCTTCCTGCTCCCAAACACCTAGCTAAGTTAAGGGAGCAATGCGAGCAAGGCTGGGCCGGGAGACACAGCATCTTGAGGGACACTGGCCAGCTAAGGTTATCAGTAGAAAGCCACTTTTCCTGCATGTCTGCCAGGACAGTTGCCCTTGGGACCCTGGTCACACAAGCAAGCTCAGCAAGCTCATGCTGGTGACCCCGCTGCTCCTGCAGCCTACTGTGTAACACCTCTCTCCTCTTCTCAGTGGCGACTAGGGTGGACCGTGGAAAGGACACGTGCCACTCACTGGGCTGGCTTGTCGCTGGACAGCATGCCATGAGGGACTGAGGTGCCGTCCACTTACTGCCACTGTACCTTCCCATAAGGTACAGACAGCCTCCTATGCATCTCCAAGTGTTTTCCTTGATCTCTCCACAACCTGCCCCTCTGCCCTGGGACAAGTGGGCTGCCCATGTCACAAATAGCGTTGGCTCCATGCCCCACCCATCCCTGGAAGGCCAAAATCTGCTCACACTCAAGACCCCTACAGAATAAGGTCTAGCCAGTGCATCTGACCTTACACACCTGCTTGTGTACTCTGAATCTTCTCTAGATCACTAAAACAATCCAACACAATGCCAATGCTGTATAGATGGCCATTGTACTGAATCCTTCAGGGAACAATGACAAGGAACAGAGCCCGTAGGAGTCCAGCACAGACGCAGTTTCCTCTGAGTGTTTCCAGCTGGTTGATCAAATCTGTGGAGGTGAGCAGCAGCGGAGGGGCATACTGCATCTCTACAGGTCTTACTGTCTCTCCCAGCCAACTTTTTCCCTACTAAGAAAGTCACATGGTATAGTTGTCCCCACTTCCCACAAAATAGGGTGTTGAGCGTTATCAGGCTGACTTCTGGCAACGTCCGTATATTCTGAGAATCTCCTTCTTGGAGATCCTTGGCCAATCTCAGCACAGGGAGCCCCCTCCCCACCCCAAGTCACCAGAGGTCTCCCCAGACTCCCCTCAAGTCACCTCCCAGTCTCTTTTCCTCCCTTCTTGCTTTATCCCAAACTCTTTCCCTCTGATTACTAAGGTAAGACTAAAAGAATATGTCGCTGAATTATACCCAGAAACAGAGTTCTCCATCCTCATCGGCCCAGTGTGGGCCATGGGCCTCCTTTGCTGAACACCCACTAGGAGGCAGGCATATTTTGGTGAGTTTCTCTGTAAGGCATTCGGCCAAGGGAAACATCTACCTTTGCAACAAAGAACAGGTTGAAATTTTCAACTGGAGACTTCCTTCAAGTTGGGAGAAATCAAATTCCTTGGCAAAACCCACTCCCCCATTTGCCAGAAGTGTTTTTGTACTTAGTTCTTGTACTTCTCCTTTTGGGGTAAAATATACACTGCATGAAATTTACCCACTGAACCATTTTTCTTTTTTTTGGTGAACAATTCCATGGCATGAAGCACTTTCACAGTGTGATGCAGCTACACCACCATTTCCAGAACATTCCATCCTCCTAAATGGAAACTCGTTACCCACTGAATACTAACTTTCTATTCCCCTTCTCCTTGGCCCCTGGTAACTGTGTTCTCTCTAATGAATTTGTCTATTCTCATCACTTCAGATAAGTGGAATGATATTGCTCTTTTGTGTCTGGTTTATTTCGCTTAATGGGATGTTTCCAAGGTCACAGCTTCATTCCTTTTTGTTGAGTTTTTCACATGGCTTTCATTGCTCTGACACTTAGTTGTATACGTGGGTGCTGGGGTTTGAACCCGTGTACTCTCGCGTGCCGAGCAAGTGCCATAACCCCCGAGCCACCGCACCCGCCCCGCTTCACTCTTTTTTAGAGCTGAATAACATTGCACGATACGCATACGTTGTAATTTTTTCTTGCTCATTTATCATTTGATGGACAATTGGGTGGTTTCTACCTTTCGGCTTGGTGACTAATGCTGCCGTGAACGTGGACATGCAAGCATTTGCTTGAGTCCTTGTTTTAAACGGGAGTTGCAGGGTCGTATGGGGGTTATGTTACTCCGGCTGCACTTCCTTACATCAAATGTGATATAGGGGAAGTTGGAACCGGTCTAGGACTCAGAAAGCCTGGATTCTGATCCTGACTCGGGTGCACTTATAACCCAGACAAATCACTTAACCCTCCATACTTTTTTTCTGCTTGTATTTTATAAAAGGCATGGGCACCAAGATTCCTTCCAGCCGCCTGATGTAGGAAATGGATGTTGAATCATGATTTCACACACCACATTTAACTTCACTTCAAGGCTGCTTGAATTCCTGAATGCACGCTCAACATTTTACATCTGTCTCCAAAGTGATTTTCTGGCAACACTCCATCTTTTGTGTAGAAGAGTGAAGCTACTAACTCCTATTTGGCACTGCAGCAGTTGTTCTGATAGCTCCATCAATCTATCCATCTATCCATCCATCCACCCACCCATTTCAAAATTTTAGGGGTTGGGTTGGGCACAGTGGTGCACACCTGTAATCCCAGCAACTCAGGAGGCTGAGGCGAGATGTTCAAAAATTCTAAAGCCAGCCTCACCAATTTAGCAAGGCCCTAAGCAACTTGGCAAAACCCCATCTCAAAATAAAATATAAAAATGGGCTGGGGATGTTGTTCGATGGTTAAGTGATCCTGGTTTCAATACTCGTACCAAATAATAATAATAATAATAATAATAATAGTAAAATAAATGAATAAATAAAAATTAGGTGTTCGAAGTGTGAAGGTGAACCATACAAATTCTATTCTCGAGAGTAATTTACTGGTGGGGCAGATCCATGCCCCTCCCAACTGCAGCCTAGAAACATTGTAGCTCAGAATTCATGAATTCATGTCCACAAAGAGCCTCAAACATCAGGTTTCTGATGTCAAAGTTAAACACACAATGACAGAAATCGTGGGCAGGATAGAATGAAAAAGATACCGTGAAACTGAAACCTTTGGTCGCATTTTGATATCCTACCTCTGTGTCATTAACATTTTAAATAAGGGCTACGATTATCCTGTGATTAGTTTTTGTTGTTGTTGTTTTTAAGAGAGAAGGGACAGTGAGAAAGAGAAAGAGAGAATCAATTTTATTTGGTTATTCATGTGGCTTTCGTTGCTCCAACACTTTGTTGTGTACGTGGTGCTGGGTTTTGAACTCACATCCTTGTGCATGCCAGATAAGCGCCTTAACCACTGAGCCACCCCTCCAGCCCCTCTTGTAATTAGTTGAGCGCATGCTAAGTGCACTCATTTTCTGCATGTAAATGCTTGGTGTACCCTGCAGTGGGTATTGTCCTGGCTTTCAGACAGGATTGTACTGGCTGAGAATAACAGGGACACCAGCAAACAATATCTTAAAAGAGGCAGAGAAGCTCTTTTTCTTCCAAAACCAGAGGGCAGCAGGGGCATTTCAGGGCTGGTGTGACTGTGAAGGTGTGGTGGCAGCTGCTTCTTTTTGCTCTTGGGCTGGTCCACGTTGCCAGGACGTCTTTGCAGTTAGTGTGGGCCCAGGCTTGGGTTCTGTCCATAGGCAAGCAGAGTGGTGTGCGCTGCTTTTAGTCCCGGCTCATGAATCTTGACTGTGGAGTAATGTACCCACTCTTTTCATCTTCCTGCTGCCCGAATGTCCACTTGCATGAGATTTGACAAGCCACATGTTGAAGGCGGCAGAAACTCCTCCAGTATCTGGGTCTCTGCAGGAAGCAATTCCTGGGGAGCAGAGCACTCGCTTCAAACTCTCGCCATTTAAAATTCACCTATATAACAAATAAGCTGTCATTATGTGAGATTTCAGAGTTTGCCTTTTACAGTAGCTGTTGTTACATTACAGAGATTACATCCAGTGACTGGGCTCTGCCTTCCTAGTCTGCCCTGGAGCTTGCGACTTTCACCCTCTGGTCATAAAATGGCTGCTGCATTACCAGCTACCGATATCTGCATTCCAGGAAGAAAAAAGGAGACTAGAGAGGAATCTTTCCAATTTTTCAAGGGGCAAGCTTGTGGCATGAGACCACCTCTAGATGTAGAGGAGGCTAAGAATTTGGGTATTTGGCTTAAAGAGACCTAATGCTGAAATGAACGAGTAGCACTCTTCCCTCTTTGACATTTTATCTCAAGAACTTCAGACACAGCTCTTTCATCCTGAGAGGCTCTGTTTCAACAACTTCCTCCTCCTGTTGGCGGGTGGAGGTCCTGTTGGGCCACTTGCCTGGGCATCCTCATCTGGGCTGGGAGCCTGGCCGATCCCTGCCACCTCCAACGGTGCAGCTTTGTCCCTTTGTCCTTTCATCTCCTCTGTGGGTCCCAATTCGCAGAATTTTACTCCTGCTTTTGGTTTCTAGTCCTGATTTTACCTCTGCCTCCTACAGCTGCACTGTCTGCCAGAAAGGCTGGCTGGAACCTCCCTGAACTCGAGGCCCATGGGAAGCCCTTGGCTTGGACCACCTGGACCTCCAGTGCCTCCGCCCTGCAGGGCTGCCCCCTCTCCTACCTTCCCAGATGCCCTCCATCATCCCGGGCTGCAGCAGGAGTGCTCTGGGCCTCCAGCTTGGCCTTGACCATCCAGCGGACCCCCACTCCCTCTGCTCTGTGATTGTGGGCAGTGACAGGGAGCTTCACTGAGGCTTCTGAGTGGGGTTGGGACAGAGGCTCAGCATGTGGAAAAGTGCAGACAATGGGTGGCCTTCTCTAGGGGACACCAGGGAGGGACGTTGCCATGAAAGCACCGGGCCTCTTTTCATTTGCTCTTCTTCCACTGCATCCCCATGACCCCTCCCTCCACACAGCCTGGGACAGCGCTGACCTTGGGCCAGTTGAGGACACCCCAGCACTGTGGGACCCTGCTCTGCCTCTTCCTAGAGAGACCTGGCGCCTCCTGGAGCCCACAGCCCACCCTCCCACCCCACTCTTCCTTGGCCAGTTTGCTCCCTTGCTGGTTTTCAGGACAAACCTGGGGTTCCTGTCTCTCGGCTGCTGCTGCCCTCCATGGCCTCTGTCTGAAATGCACATTTTCTTGCCCTCTTTCCTCCTCTGTGCAGCTTGCTCAGTAAGTCCCCTGCTCTTGAGCCCTCTTCTCAGTGCCCCTGGGGACACTAGGAATCTGTAAGGGGATCAGAAATAGCTCCTGTTAACTGTCACGAAGAGAAGGAAGCCAGCCAAGCCATGCAGCTTCGAAGGCCAGGCAGGCAGCACCCTGTTCTGTAGGTGATGGATGCCTGAACCCAGTGTCAGCGGACTCAGAGGGGATTAGGAAGACAGGAGTAAGCCGGCTGCTCAGCTATCTTCATAATTCTGAGCACTGAAGGCTGGAAATAGGTTTGCAGGATGTGGCGCGTGGGAGAGGGACTGTGGAGGCCCCCGTGGGAGCTGGTGCTGAGGGCCAGGGAGATGGGTGCCATGTGCAGAAGCAGGACCCAGGAAGAAGGGCTGGTTGAGGAGGAAGGGAGCAATTGGGCCTGCAATTGCATCTGCCACTCGGAGAGCGCACATTTCCCCCGGAATTAACACCTCTTCCCTTCCCACCCTTCTCGATTTATCTTTCAGGAACAGACCCTCCTTTCCAAGTCATCTTGCATAAGTCTTAGATCATTATGGCTTAATTGGTGTTTGATCATTTTCAGGCTCAGCCCTTCAACATCAAGGAGAATTCACAGGAGAGAAGAAAAGAGATCTCATCACAATGACACTGAGTCCCACAGAGCTGAGTGATAAAGTCCCTTTCTGCAAGTCCTTGAGTGACTCCCAGATAACACCTCCAGCCAACAGCCAGGAGCCAAGAGGACGGAGCCATTAAATAGCAGCACTTGACAGTGGGGCTGAGCTCACTGCACACTTATACAGTTAACTCTGTCCTGCAAAATCCTCAGATGTACTAATCATCCCGAGGAAGCAGACTGAGAGAGTTTTCAGGCTGAGAAAGTCTGAACAGCAGACCACATTACGTGCCACTCAGGTCGTTTCTGCTACAGACATAGTGGTCCGCTTTATTTTCCAGGGTTATCTGGAGTTGCATTTTGTTTTAAGGTAATGAGCCTTTGTACTCAGAGCAGAGAAACACTCAAAGCTGCTCACTTTTAATTTAAACAGCAGCTCAATGTACCATCGTGGAGCGGCGACCGCCTGGCTGTGGTCCCGTTGCTGCGAGCGCATCTGGGCTTCATTGCTTTCTGAATTTACAGGTGTCTGGGTAGACGATGTTGCCGAACCCTATCAACTTCTGAGAAAGGACAAACCTTGCACTTATGAAGCAAGGGCTAAGCCAGGAAAGGAAGGAGGCCTTAATTAGTTTAATCGTTCAGGAACCTAGACGCACCAGCAAGTTTGAACACCTGTATGTTCTAGGCATCTCTCTGACTGCTAAACCCTGGGGACTTGAAGATGAGCCTGGAAGGTGTGGCTCCTGTTGTAGAGGGACTTGTGGGCCACTTGGGGCTACTGATGTTATTCACAGATGGTTTTGCTACAGGGGGTCTCATCAGGCTGCAGGGAGGACAGCACATCTGGAGCGTCAGCCTTCCAGTTCCCTGTAGATCTTGTGTGTGTTTCAGCTGGATGAGCACGCTTCACATCTGGCACTTTAAAAAGAGAGATGATTCTTCAAAAAAGTTAAACAAGAATGACTAATTCCCAAGAGGACGGAAAACGTAAGTCCACTGAAAACTTGCGTGACTACATTCATAGCAGCATTATTCACCCAGTCAAAGGTGCAAACCACCCAAGTACCTGTCAGCTGAGGGATGAGCAAGCAAAATGGGGCCTATCCACATGGAATATTATTCAGCCAGGCAATGAAGCAAAGTACTGGTGCACGCTATAACAGGGTGAACCTTGACGGCATTATATGAATTGAGGGAAGCCAGCCACAAGAGGCCATAATACCGTATATATTAGATATCTGGAATAGGCAAATTCACAGAGAACATAGATTAGTGATTGCTAGAGCTTGGGGGCAATGGAAATGGGGACTAACCACTCAGTGGGATGATCAGAATGTGATGGATAGACTTTGCACGCAGGAAGTGTGAACATGAAGATCTGGTCCTGTTCTCAAGGATCCTATATGTATGAATGTAAATAGCATCTGAGTGTATTCCAGTGGTCAGGACACAGAAAAATGGAACTCTGACCATATCTGCGGCCATCAAGCCACTGTGTGTAAAAACCAACCCAGGAGGCAAACTACTGTTTACCAGTCAGATCTCTGGATGTCAGACCTCTACGTGCAGCAACTGGTCAACAGCCAAACAGAGAGCTCTCTAACCATCAGCGCCAAATGGCTGGGGTGTGGTGACAAGCTGAGAACTACTCTAATTTTTGACCCTGCTTCCAACTTAGGACCAAGCAGAGAAAGTCCAGTATGGTCCCTAACCTGGTTAGCTGTCCCAGGGTCCCCAGGCCAGCACCCTCCAATCAGGGGTGTCTAGAGCTATCCCCTCTCCTTACTCTAAACTCTGCCCTTTGAGTCTCTGCCACGTGCAAGAGCAAGTGACAGTGACCTGCCCCATGCTGGAGCAAGCTCTGGATCTTAGCTTTGTCTTTCTCACGTGGTTGGTCTTTGTCGTCCACCTAGAGAAGGCAGCATACAGGAAGTACGAAGACACCTACTCCCCATGGGAACAAAGGAAAGAGTAATTCCTCACTGCTACTTCATCACCAAAACAGGTGGGTAAAGAGACCTGGCAGGGAAGCATCATTCCTCTTCTAAGTTATTACTCTCCACTGCTAAAACCACGTGTGGGCTTCCAGAGGGAAACCCCGTCCCCGGG
This sequence comes from Aplodontia rufa, assembly GCA_004027875.1. Lineage (NCBI taxonomy): Eukaryota > Metazoa > Chordata > Mammalia > Rodentia > Aplodontiidae > Aplodontia > Aplodontia rufa. The sequence continues at coordinate 1,494 of PVKS010040442.1, read as the reverse complement.
GGCAGCCAGCGGACTACGCTGGAGGCTAAGCTTTGCCCCCACCTAGCCTGGGGGCCGGGGCTCACCTAGATTTCAGGAATTCGCTGTTGGATGTGAGCATAAAAGTGTTTGGAGTAAAAAGGGAATGTTTTCCTTTGGTACATATTACAGTGGAATACTACTAAGCTATTAGAGAAGACGATATTATGGCTTTTGCAGCCAAATGGATGGAGATGGAAACAATTTTGCTAAGTGAAGTATCCCAAACTCAGAGACTCAAGGGATGAATGTTTTGTCTCATTTGTGGAAGCTAGAATATAAGCAGAAACAGTAGGATAGATGGCTAAGCTAATAATAACCTCAACATGTATGATTTTTTACACAATCATGGGGAACCTTGCCTAGGTTCCTGTGGGACATGAGGAGGGGTCAGGAAGCAGGGAAGGGAATAGGAAGGACATCAAGGACACCAGAGGGAGGTGGTATGGGGGAATCCAATCAGAGGGGAACCTCCGACCTCCAGGAGAAGTCCAATTAACTTGAGGCTTAAGTAGGGGGAAATATGGAACCATGGGGAATCCAAGGGGGGGTGTCATGGTGTGGCACCAGTCTTGGCTTGTTCTGTCATTGCACTTTTGTTCTTGGTTGTTTGACGATGAACCCCTAATTATAAGACCATGTTTATCGAATACAAAAAAAATACCAAAAGAAAAAAGGGGGAATGTTTTTATTACTGTGGGCTAAAGAGCCTTCTCAGATACTGGGCTTTTCAGCCTTATTCTCTCTCTAGCCTCACTCAGGCAGAGAGGGCCTGTGATTTGGTGTCCCAAGGAAGGCTTAAGGCTGCCTGGTTTGTTTCTGGACCGAAGCCCTATAGAAGGCTGTAGAGCCCTGAAGGCTCTGCTTGTAGATCCGATTCCCGAGCGGAGGCAGAAGGGAGACAGGGGGGCAGAGCCTCCCCTCCATGGAAAGAAATTCAGGTGAGAAGAGCAGCAAGTCTGGGCACCTCGGAGGAGGGAGAGACGGCAGTGTCGACCCAGCTCATAGATGATGAGGTCCACGTGTGAGTGGCAGCAGCGGAGCCCTGTGGGGTCATCACGGAAAGAGGGAGTCTCTGCCATGAGCAAGCCGATGCTTGTCCAGGGCACTGGTCCCAAGCCCTAGGCACCCTAGGCACCACTGCAGCCTTGCACAGCCTCCAGGAGCCGCTGGAAACTCTGAGAGCAGTCGAAGTGCAATTTCCCACCAGTCTGGCGTTAGCAGCAATGGGGTCAGAGACCAAACTGAGTTCTGTGAAGAGCTGTGCAGTTTCTGGAACCTGAGCTTCTGGACGGTGATTCATGAATGACCTTGAGACTCAACCAAGATAGCAAAACCAGTGGTGACAGAACGAGTTGGTGACCTCCCACTGAGGGTGTCCGGGGTCTGGGTGGGCTGTTTATGGCAACACAGGGGACTTGGGGCCGGAAGGCCAAGTCGGGGAGCCGGGTCGGTTACCTATGCACCCATCACATG
>PVKS010040441.1:0-16639 GCA_004027875.1 Aplodontia rufa | reverse complement strand
GGGGACCCTTACCCACTCCAGGCTGTCGGCAGGGATCTTGTGAAATGTCATCTGACTCAGCTTGTACTGAGACTGGGGATGGACCTGGGAGGTGGTGGATGGGCTGCAGCCCCTCCGAACCACAATCAGGTTAGACTTTTCTATGGGAAAGGGATGGAGGGAGAAAATTAGAGGTCAGAGAAAGGTCCCCAAGAATCAAGGCACTCCTTTAGCTTGGGGCACCCCCAGAGGTCTGAAATGAGGATTCCAGGCCACATGATTTATTTGAAAGGATATCCCAAGAAGCTCTCATGGGGTTGGGGATGTGAGCAGAAAGAAAGAGCCCTTCAGGGGGTGCGAACAAGCTGGTGAGGCTGTGGGCAAACAGGGCTCCATGCTGCTAGGCAGTTGTCCCTTCAGAGGGGTTTGTCTGAGAGTGAAATTCACGCACAGGAAGAGAAAGTATGTGCTAGCGCTCAGATCCAATTGTGCCTGGTTCCAGCCATACCTGAAGGTTGCACTCTAGCCCAGGGGGCAATAAACCACCTCGACCTGTGGTTTCTGCCACTGGGCACCACATAAGAGCTGTCACAGATGTAGAGCCAGGGCCCCAGGTAGATGCTAGCTCAGGGGAGAGGGCAGGCTCACCTTTGGGTCTGGGGACGCAGCAGCAGCGAAGATGCAACACAGCTCCATCGACCTGCAGCCCATCATCCCCACAGGCTGCCAGCAGCTCTCGAAGGCTGCTGTGCGGCCGGCCAAGGCCCACCAGCGAGACGGTTCCTACCGGGTCACGGCGGATGAGGCAGCCCTTGTAATCAGGGCCCAGGGATGTCTGCAAAGGGGACAGACCACTGAGTGCCAGGCGGGCAGCCACTTCCCCACCCCTCCTCGCTCAGCCACACTCTCACTCTGCTCTCCCAGCCCTCGGATGCTGTTCCCTTCAGGGAATGCCTTTCCCTGTCCTTCAAGGAGCTAAGGCTGACTCAGGTCACAGCTCACATGCTGCATCCTCTAGGAGGCTCTCCTCAGCCTCCTGGCCACTGGAGGTGGACCAACCTGAACACAGGCAGTGAGGAGGAAGCTGTCAAAGTCCTGGGGGCTGCGGCGGAGGATGTAGGAGCCAGGAAGTGAGCCCCTGGCCTTAAGCTTGTTGATGGCAAAGTCCTGGCTGCGGGGAAAGGGGAGAGGACAGAGAGCAGGGAGTCAAAGGCAGCAAGACAGAGAGACAGAGAAACTAAGCCAGACCGGGTTTGAATTCCGGTCCCTCTGAAGCCCTGCGACCCTGCTCAGGTAATATTCCCTCTTTCCCCACCACCCATTTATAACATCAGCCAAAGGACTTCCCCTAGGAGGTTCAGCAAGAGGCGGTAGGCGAAGCCAGGCTTCAGGGATCCTCCTCAGGAAATGGCACAAGGGCCCCAAGGTCACAGAAGGGAGGGGCTGCTCTTGCAGCAGAGGGGAGGCCCCCGCCTCATGGAGTGCTACCCATGCGTTTCAAGCCCTTGACCCCTTGTCCTGGGCTCCTGAAAAGCCAGGGCACGGAGGGCCCAGAAGGGGAGTGACCCCACCTGGCCAGCAGGGGTGAGTCCTTACGTGATGGGGCCATAGCACTGCTCGGCCACCTCCTCCAGCAGCCGCGGCGGTGCCACCTCCTTGCAGAAGTAGTGGCGGGAGTCACAGGTCAGGCGGAAGTAACCATCCACGAGAGCCACGAAGGACAGCGCCTCGGGCAGCCCTGGGAATTCGGCCTCCTGCACAGGACCGTCATGAGCGCTCACTGACTCCCTGGGATCCCTCATCCCCACCCTCCCTGGAGGGCTTAGGGGAAGGGATCTCGTAACCCACCAGGATCTGGTTGTCTGTCCTGGTGACAGTGACCAGGCGGTGCTCTCCGGCCGGGCCAACGCGAGGGGCTTGCTTGATGCTGACGTCCACGATTTCTGGAAAGTCACAGAAGGGCTGGAAGACCTGGGAAATGGAGAAAGGGCTGAGGCTGGGGGTCCTACCCCCTTGGGCCTTCCGGTTGCTTTTGAAAGCCTGGACCCCACCAACCCAAGCCCAGCTGTCTTAGCCACGCCCATCCTCAGCCCCACTCTATCCCACCCTGCCAAGCCCCGCCTCTTCTTGTCCAGGGGCCCTAACCCTCGGAGCCCCGCCCCTTCCCTTAGACCTCCCTTCTTTCTGGACCTATCGGTAGCCCCTGGGCCCCGCCCACCACTAGCACCTGCAGTCCACTCCAACCCCGCCCCTCTCTGAGCCTCGCCCACTTTCCCAGTCTCCCCTTTTGCCCCCGCCCCTTCGTCGCCCACTCCCTGACCCTCTTTCTTTTCTTTATTTTGAGAGAGGATCTCACTAAGTTGCTTAGGGCCTCTCTAAGTTGCTGAGGCTGGCTTTGAACTTGCGATCCTCCAGCCTCAGCCTCCCGACTTTTCAGGCGTCCGACCCGCGAACCGCCCACGGCTCTGCCCTCTTTCTTGGTCGGGTGCCCTGTGTAGGCATGGTCCGATGCCAGCACGCACCTCCTGTTCTCCTGGACTCCAGGAGATGCCTGCGCCACCAGCCACGCGGAGCAGCCCCTGCTCATCCTGGCCACCAGTGGCCCCAGGGAGACCCACGCAGAAGGTCTCGGTGGTCCCGGCAGGGTCCAGCCGCTCCAGGTCCATGATGTACTTGGCCATGAGCGAATGCCGGTCCGCTCGGCACGCAGCTACGCGGCGCAGGGCACAGCGCACCGTCGTCCGAATCCGTCTTCGGGTCACGAAGCTCAGACCCTGGATGAGGTCGCGCAGGCCGGGGGGCAGGCAGGCCTTGTAGCTGCGGAGGTTGGAGGGGAGCAAGCTGGCTTTCAGCATGGGGAGGGCCCAGCATCAAACCCAAACCAAACTGTAGTCCAGACAATGACAGATCCAGGAGCGCATGGGGCGTGGGGAGTGGCACCCTCTGGACAGACAGGGACACCACAGGTCTCTGAGCTGCAGGAGGAGGGACCTCAATCCGCTGGGGTACCAGGTTCATGGGGGACTCTGAGTCACATGGACAGGGCAGCCTGAGGGAAGACCCTCTGAGGGCTCAAGTGCGGTCTTCATTTGCTCATCCCCAGGCAGAGGCCAGACCCACCTGATGGTCTTCAGGAGCTGGGCAGGCCGCTGGGCCTGCTCGCAGGCCATCCGAGCCAGGTCCAGCACTGCCAGGCTGAGACACTCACCCTGCTCCTTGAGGCTGAGGCCCACGCGCAGGTGCCCGCTCAGCAGGTCGCTGCGGTGCTGGGGGAAGGCCACAGGAAGTGTCAGCAAGGCCTCCGAACCACTAGCCCATATGTTGCCCTGGGGAGCCCCATGTAGACCCCACCTGGGCAAAGAGGTGTTCGAGAACTGGCAGGTCAAGGATGGCACTGGCCAGATCCTTGCGTAGCCCGAAGCGGTGGCACTTCTCCAGCCCAAACCAGTTGGGGAAGTAAAAGCTGCATGAAGAGAGAGAAAACCCTGGCATGAGGGGGCAACCTGGGCTCAGCAGTATTAGAATGTGGGGTGCAGGGGAAGACCTGGCTGAGGTTTCACAGAGCCCAGGTTGTACCCCTGATTGACTGTGTGACCTTGGGCAAGTGACCCACCCTCTCTGGCCTTATTAGCCTCGTCTGTGAAATGGTCAGTGATGATGTCCTCAAAGTTCAGGAAGATGATAAAATTGTACGATTCCTGGGGCCTGGGAGGTGCTTCTTACCGGAGTCTGTAGACTAAGACTTGGGTGCCTGCATCCTCCACAGAGAAGATGTGGCTGGGAGGGAACCAGCAGGACAAGTCCTCCGTGGCCAGAGCAAAGAGTGAGTGGTACACGGGTAGGATGCCTAAGGAGATGGGCCATCAGCTCCCTCCCGAGACAGCGCATCTGCCCCCACCCCTCTAGGGTCACCCCAGTCTCAGAGGGCTGTGTCTCACCTCAGCTCTGACACGACTCCACCCTCACTCACACACAGCCTTGGCTCCCTATTCCCCTCAGGAGAGAAGCCACACACTCTACCTCCTTCTTAAGCGCTGCTCCGCTGCTTCCCAAACTCCTTCCTCTGTATGCCTCATCTCAAAGCTGACCAGCTGTTCTCCCCAAGCGCCATCTTACTTCAGAGTCTCTCTGACCAAACTCCTATTCATCCCCCAAAACCCCAGCCCTAGTGCTGATCTCTACAAGCAACTATTTCCTCTCCCAGTCTGGGCCCCACACAACCCCATCCTTCCATTTGACCCAGTCCTCTAGGGATCCACTCACCACTGGCCTTAGCAGCCCGCACACACAGTTCCTCAGCTGAGTGGTCCCCAAAGGAGAAAGACAGGCTCTGAGGAGGCCCAGGCCCTCGAGGAGGCAGCAGCACGCGCAGGGCCCCAGCCTCTGAGGATGATAGGCTGCAGGAGCGCTGAGGGATCAGCGGGGTCTCCTCACTGGGAGGTGCCATGGGTGCAGCCCGCCCTCAGGGCTTCTGAGCTGGGTAGAGCAGAGGGGGAGAGAGTCGCCATCAGGGGAGGGGGCTGAGTGCAGGAGGAGCCCAGGTGAGGGCTGCCGGGCCCAGGCCCTCCCTGCCTGGATCTGGGGACAGCCATGTCTGTGCAGGGAGACACGTCAACCTGTGGCATTCACATTCCCCTTCCAACCAGCCCAGCCCACACCTGGGGCAGGCATGAGCAAGCCGATCACAGACCTGCAGATTTGCCTGACCAGGAAGCAAAACAGATGCTGGCTAGTGCCTGTGGGGTAAGAGGGACAGGGATGACTGGCCCGTCTGAGGTGGGGTTCAGTCTGGTGACAGCCACCATGGCTCTCTGTTTGCCTCCCCCATCCCCTCTCTACCTCCCTCCCATGTCTATATCCCCTCCATTGCTGTCCCATTAGCCCTGCCCCCACATCATCTTTCTCCCACCCCTCTTGCTGGGGACTGAACCTAGGGGGCTCTACCACTGACCCATATTCCTAGCCCCCTCCTTTTTGAGACAGGTTCTTGCTAAGTTGCTGAAGGTCTCACTAACTTGCTGAGCTGAGGCTGGCCTCAAACTCGCAATCCTCCTGCCACAGTCTCCAGAGTTGCCGGGATTACAGGCCTGTACCACCTCAGCCAGCATTTTCTTATGCTCCACTCAAGCCCCAATAGCAAGAAACCCCCCTGGGATGGGCCTGGGAAGAAATGGTCCCCTTCCTAATCTGTGGTTCCTCTCCTGGCGCCCACCTCAGCTCAAGGACTCCCAACTGGGGAGGGTGAGGCGTGGGGCTTCGGATCCCGCCGGAAAAGCACAGATCTACAAGATTTACTACAATTGACCTGAATGAGGACAATCCAAAGAGAACAAAAATTCTGTGCTCCAAAATAATACTCCTGGGGGGGGTTGGGGATTTAGCTCAGTGGCAGAGCGCTTGCCTAGCACGCGCAAGGCTGGGTACTCAGCCCTGAAAAAAAAAAAGAAAAATAATACTCCTGGGAGCAGGGGATGGGGACCCCCATAATATGGCATCCTGCAGGGATGAGTGAAGACCCCAGGCTCTGGATTCGAATTCCAACCCCACCCTATCCCATCCTTGGGACCTAACCCCCGGGGCTCATTGCTTCCAGCTGTGAAATGGGCTGAACCCCCCCCAGTCTCAGGGAAGTGGCTGGCTGGGCCCAGCCCAGATGCACAGTGTGGCTGTGGTGAACCCCGTTTTCATCCGCACAAGCCTTGGCTAGCCAGTGAGTGTTCAGCCAGACAGGAAGGCCGTTTGGTGCAGCAGTGTGGCGGGTACTGCTGCAGAGGGCTTGTGCAGAGAGAATAGGGACAGCCAGTGTTACCGGAGGCCAGAATCACACGGCCTCCGCGAACATGAAGCCGTCATATTTAAAATAAATCTTAAACCGCACGCTTGTAATCCCAGCGGCTCGGGAGGCTGAGGCAGGAGGACCGCAAGTTCAAGGCCAGCCTCGGCAACTCTAAGCCAGGCTCTAAGCATTGAAACATTGAAAAGGGGCTGGAGCAGTGGCTCAGCGGCGGGAGCGCTTGCCTGGCATGGGTTCAAACCCCGCACCACCTACAAAACTGTCTGAAAAACAAAACACAGACAAAAAACCAGAATTCGTTCTTTCTCGCCCTCTCTTAAAAAAAAACACACAACTTTTTTTATTCAAAAGGGCTGAGGATGTGGCTCAGGGGTGAAGCATCCCTGGATTCCATCCCCAGAGCATATACACATATTTATGTTTTAAAAACCTACACATGATTTTTAAAAGAATATTGGAAGTAAAAAGTCGAAGTCCCAGGCGGAGTCGGGCCCCTTTCCACCCGAAGCCGGCGCGGGACGCGCGCTCCCCGCGGGGCGCGGCTCGGGCGGGGTGGGGTGGGGGCCGCAGCCGTCGCCCCCTCCCGCCCCGCAGCCCGCGCATGCGCAGCGCCTCCGGCCGCAGGGCTGGGAACGGGCGCGCTCCCCGGTGCCGGACCCCAGTGCAGCGAGGGCGGCCCCGCTGGGGACGAGCCCGGCTCGCGCGCTGCCCCGGGGTCTGCGGACGCCTCCTTGGCTTCCTCTGTTCCCTCCTCCAGCCTCGCCAGCCCCCGCCACCTCCGTCCACCCCCAGGGCTGCCCAGAGCCATTGTGGCACCGCCAGCTCTTACCTGGCAGGTGGGGACCCGGACTAACGACGGGAAGGCAGAGCTGGGAGGCAGCGACAGGAAAGTCCCACTCGGCTCCTTCCTGTGTGGGCCCCTTCATTTCCTGAGCCTCTGTCATTTACTGAAAGTCAGAGCCTTGTAGGGGCGGGGGAGGGGAGAGGCCGGGGAGGGGCAGAAGGTTCCAGGGCGCTCTGCACGTGCCCCCTGCTCGGATAGGGGGCTGGCGACCCCAGACTCAGGGGAGGGGACACAGCGCTGACAGGGTCCGGGTCAGGTCAGCCGTTGGCAGGCTCCAAATTCCACTGGTGGCCCAGCCACTGGTGCCTGGGTTTATCCGCCTGTGGCAAAGGTGAGCTGGGTGCTCAGTAGAACTAAGTTTGCACCTAAGGAAGGGAAGTGAGCTGGATTTTCCCAGGAAGGGAACAGGGAAGTTGCCCTAGGCAACCTTCAAATTCTCCTTTGACACTTTTTTTTCTTTTCTTTTTTTTTTTTTTTTGAGACAGGGTCTCGCTAAGTTGCTCAGGGCTTCACTAAGTTGCTGAGGCTGGCTTTGAACTTGCGATCCTCCTGCCTCAGCCTCCTGAGTGGCTGGGATTACAGGTAGGCACCACCCCTTTTAAGATATTTCTCCCTTGAGACTTGGGGACAGATAATCCTTTAGTTCTGCATACAATTCCTAGGCCCCTGGCCCTAAACAGTCAGACTGAGCTGGCCTTCCGGGGGGCCTGCAGTGTGGCTGGGAAACAACAAATTAACAGACAAGCCAACTTATCGATGACAGTAAAGAAAAGCAGGATGACAAGAGAGACACAAACAGGGACTCAGACTCAAAACAGCACTAGGCCCTGACCCGGGAAAGAGCGCTGGGAGGAAGGAAGAGCAAGGGCCCCTGCACAGAGGGAGAAGGGTTGGGCAGTTTTAGGAGCAGCCAGGAGTCCCTGCAGGGACCAGATCATGGGGACTTCAGGGTCTTTAGGAGAGGGGCAGATTTTGTTCTAAGAGTAACTGGAGCCTCTGGGGAGCTTCGAAGCAGGTGCGGGTGGGATTCAAGGTGCCCTTGAAGATGCCCAGAGGAGGAACAGCTGTTGGGAATGGAGGAGGCAGGAGGAGGCCAGGGTGGAAGGCTGGGCAGAGTCCAGGTAAACAGGCACCTAGAATTCCAGGAGAATTGCAAGTTCAAGGCCAGCCTGGGCAACTTAGCAAGAAGCAGTGTCAAAATAAAAAGATTAAAAGAACTGGGGGTGTAGCCTAGCAACGGAGCACCCCTAGAATCAATACCAGTACTGGAAAAAAAAAAGAGAGAGAGAGAGACACACACACAGAGACACACACAGAGACAGGCACGCACACAGGCAGCTGAATCCCAGGAGGAAGAGTTTTGGGGTGGATTTAAGGCCTGGCTTTGATGAGCTTTGAATGAAGCATTCAGACATTGTGTTGTGAGATGTTGGCCAGGCACTCACCTGTGCTCAAGGCCTGGGGGACCAGGGGGGCGGATGCAGTCCCTGCCCAGGACTGACAGCCTAGCGGAGATGAAGGTAATAAACAGATTTTCTTCCAGCAATTGTTCCAGGGACTGTGTGGGAGCCAAGCTGCTCGAAGGGTTCTCTGGAGGAAATGACTTTGAGACTGAAAGCCAAGGGTAAGCAAGAGGATCAGAGCGTGACTTGAGAGTTGGGGGTTTCCTGATTAAGTCGGTGGTGAGATGGGCTGTTCCTGAGAAGGGTAGGGTTTCAGGAACAGGGAGCTGACCGAAGATGGGGAGAGGGGCAGAGAGCTTTGCTGTCTGCTCAGGGGAGCCCCAGCGGCCTTGTGGCAGGAAGTACCAGCCTGGATTTAGCTGAGTGTTTTCCTTTCACTTGCTGCTTCTGCCCAGAGACGCAAGGACCTGTGACCTCCTCCCTGGCCCCTGGACTCTGAGAGGGATGGGCAAGTTTCTGGGTGACTAAACTCCAGCACAGCATCCTCTGAAATACTTTGAGAATGAGGAAGAAGGGAGGTCAGGACAAAAGTGACACCGTCATGGGGCTGGAGTGGTGGCTCAGCGGTTGGAGTGCTTGCCCAGCATATTTAAGGACCCGAGTTCAAACCCCGGCACCACATACACAACTATTGGGAGTGTGGCCCAAGTGGCAGCGCTGATTTCTACGCCTGCAGGTGACCACTGTCTCTGAGAGATTGCACGTTCAGTGACAGATGCAATGAGACAAGTTCCATTTTAATATTCTTTATTTAACACAGCACTCAGTGATATTGATAACACAATTCTCAAGGGATGTCACACTACAAATCACACTCTCCTAGATTCTTATCTTACTTAGTCACAGCACACATAATCTAATCTAATAATTACACACCATTTATAGGCTATTCTTAATGCAATAAGCTCAAGGCAAAGGTAAGGAAGAATAAGCTCACAGACCTCTCACCAGCTGTGGCGTGATGGTGTGACGTCCAAGGTTGCCAGTAGAATGCAGAGTCAGGCAGGTCAGGTCAGGCGCTCCAGGAGGTCAAATTGCAGGGAGCTGAAGTATCAGGCATTAGGCACGCACCAGGGAGCTGAGATCAGGCGCTCTCCAGGCGGAGTCCAGGTCCTGGGTTTGTTGTAGCAAACTGCTTCAGACTCTGGGGGAGTTGCTGGGTTTGATGGCAGGTTAAGCGGGTTGCAAGGGATGGAGAGGAGGCGGGCAATGGGCGTAAGGACCAATGGCAACACGCTTCCATTGTGGGGTATGTCTCTGATTTCTTGGTTGCAGGCCTTGGTTTTTATCCTCTATTTGTGAGGTCCAGGCCCACTTGTGGGTTTTCTCATCGGAATGGATTTTTGGGTAGGTCTTACAGCTGCTGATCTGCTGCGATTTTTACTGTTATCTGGTACAACGCAGGAGCTGCGGCTCGGGCTAAGTTGCTTCACTGTGTGACTTGCGTTTTGGAAGCCTGCTCCGTGTGCTGGACTATGTCTCTGTCCACTCTGGACACCAGATAAAAATTGACTCTCTCTTTCTCTCTCTCTCTAAAAAAGTGGCACCATCAACCCCAGAAAGGAAGTTCCACAGGCAAAGCTCAGAACTCGCCCGAGAAAAACAGGGGACTTTAGTAACACAAACGTTGAAAAAAATATTTTTTTTTAAATTTTTGTTTTCACTTTTATTTATTTATTTATAAGTTTGAATCCTTGAGGGTGTCCGGTGGCTTAGCAGGAAGGCTGCTTTGGAATTTGGCACCAACCCTGCCACTGTTCCCATGAACACAGGTAACCTTTCCCCAGATCTCTCTGTGCTGTGATCTAGATGAGTGTCCCCCAAAAGGACCATGTGATGAGGCTTGTCCCAGGTGTCCCAATTGGGGGACGGCGAGACCTTTAGGAGATGGGGCCACGTAAGAGGTCCCTTGGTCACTGGGAGTTGCCCTGGAAGGGGACTGTGGGACCTGTTTTCTTTCTCTTCCTCCTGTGCTTCCTGGTTCATGAGGTGAGTGATTCACTCTGCCACTTGTTCCTGTCATAATGTGCTGCCCTGGCGTGACACTCAAATCAGGAGGGTCACCCGAGTTTGGACTGGAAATTCCAGAACCATAGGCCAAAACAGAACTTTGATCTCAATAAGTTAATTGCCTCAGGTATTTCATTATAGTAACAGGAAGCTCACGAATTCACCCTGGTCTTGTTTGCTTTGCCACTAGGAGTCACTCTGTTGTTCTGTTTCCTGCACATGAGCAGATCTCTTGCCCAGATAGATCTCTTGGGCATAAACACATTCAATGTTTTTTTTTTTTTTCCTTCCTGGTGCTGGAGACCAAACCCAGCAACTCCTGCATGTGAGGCAAGCACTGTTCCACTGAGCTACACCTTCAGACCAAATGCCTTCCCCTCGAAGAAGACTTGGGAGTTCCCTTTGGTTCCAGAGACCACGAGTACAGCCAGCCCTGCACCTCCGCCTTTCAGATATATTTTCTTTTTATTTATTTACTTATTTATATTTTTTAAAGAGAGAGGGACAAGGCCCTGAGTTCAGTCCTCAGCCCTAAAAAAGAAAGAAAGAAAGAGAGGGGGGAACAGTGAGAGAGAGAGAGAGAAAGACAGAATCAATTTTATTTAGTTTTTCACACGGCTTTCATTGCTCCAACACTTCGTTGTGTACCTGGTGCTAGAATTTGAACTCACATACTCGTGCATGCCAGGCAAGTGCCGTACCTGCTGAGCCACCGCTCCAGCCTCTAAAGGTTTATTTTGACTGGTACGTTTAGACATTTCTGTTCGTAGTCACTTGGCCCTGTTGCCTTGGAGATGTGGCAGGACAGTACCTCATGGTATGCGTGGTGGAGGAAGCTGTCACCTTATGGTGGCCCAGAAGCAAAGAGAGAGAAAGAGGAAGGGCTGGAACCCCAATATCCCTTTCTAGACAACAAGATCTGATGATCTAACTTCCTTCCGCGAGAGCCCACCTCTTGAAAGATCTACCACCCCCCAGTTATTCCCTGAGTGGGGAACAAAGCCTTTGTTTAATCCCTGGGCCATGCAAACCGTAGCACATAACAGAAGTACAAACCGAAACAGTGAAGCCAGTGATCATTTCAATGATGCAAAAAAAAAGGACTTGAAAAAAAAATCAAGTCATTTATGATAAAAGCTCTCAGCAAACTAAACATGAATGGAAACTTCCTGAAACGGTGAAAGAACGTCTACAAAACCCTGCAGGCAATATTCTAAGTATTGATAAAAGATCAAATTGTTTCCTCTTGACCCAGGGAACAAGATGAGCGTGTCTGTTCTCAGCACCTCTATTGTAATAGAGATCCTAGTCCTTGAAATAAGGCAAGAAAAATAAATAAAGGAAGTGAAATCCTTGCTATTTGCAGATGATTGTGTATTTTGAAAACCCAAGGGAATCTAAAACCAGTGAGAGAACTTAGCAAATGCACAAGTTAAGAAGTTAATTGAAGGGGCTGGAGCAGTGGCTCAGTGGTTTCCGCGCTTGCCTGGCGGGCACAAGGACCCGGGTTCAAACCCCAGCACCGCGTACACAGCTAAGTGTTGGAGCAACTAGGGCCATGTGAAAAACTAAATAAATTTGTTTCTCTCTTTCTCTGTCTCTCTCACTGTCCTCTCTCTTTACAAAAAAAAAAAAAAAAAAGAAGTTAATTGAAGGGGTTGGGGATTTAGCTCAGTGGCAGAGCGTTTGCCTACCATGCACAAGGCCCTGAGTTCGGTCCTCAGCCCTAAAAAAAAAAGAAGTTAAATGAGGGGCTGGAGCGGTGGCTCAGTGGTTATAGTGCTTTCCTGGCAAGTGCGAGGATGCAAGTTCAAACCCCAGCACCTTGTGCACAACCAAGTGTCTGAGGAATGAAAGTCACATGAAAAACTAAATAAAGATTGCTTCTCTCTCTCTCACTCTCTCTTTCTGTCCCCTCTTAAAAAAAAAGAAAAAGAAAGATGACTTTTCTTCCCAAATGACATAAAGAAAAGTGATTTAAAGACTGAATGTAGGGCTGGAGTGGTGGCTCAGAGGTTGGAGCACTTACCTGGCATGCAAAAGGAACTGGATTCAAACCCCAGCACCACATACACAACTAAATGTCAGAGAAACAAAGGCCAGATGGAAAAATAAATAAAATTGATTCTCTCCTTCTCTCTCTCTTAAAAAAAAAAAATACTGATTATAGTCCAGTGGGAGCAGTGGCTCACACCTGTAATCCCAACAATTCAGGAGGCTGAGGCAGGAGGATCACAGTTTGAGGCCAGCCTCAGAAACTGAGTGAGACCCTGTGTCAAAAAAAAAAAAATTAAAATGTCTGGGGTGAGGCTCAGTGGTAGAGCGCTTGTCTGCTGCGTTCCCTCCCTACCACAGAAGAAAGAAAGGGAGGAAGAAAGACATATGTATAAAAGTCTGGAAGGCACAGGAACTCTGTAGGTGGGTCAGAGCTGCCTTGGGATGAAGGTGAAGGCAGGAAGCACAGCAAAGACTCCTCAGCAGGGGCTGAGGAGCAGCAGAGGTCCAAGCCCTTTGTAATGAGTGTCGCCGGTTTGCACGTCTGTCAAGACTGTGTTCACAGCGACTGTTAACTGTGCACCCTTTAGGACTCCAATTACATCTCAATGGTGCCCTTTACAACCGCAAATTCAGTACTAGAACACACCTCAATAGAGCTGAGAGCTGGCCAAGAGGAAGGGAGGAGGGACCAGGCCCACTGCCCACCTGTTAGAGAAACGGGGGATAACCCGAGAACTCCGTGTGTTTGCGAGGGCGTGCAGAACCGGGTTCTCATTCTCGGAAATTGGGATTATAAACGACACAGCCCTGGGTGCCATCAGGTAGCAGCTGGAGAAACTGCTGTGGGGCGGGAGGTTAGCTCAGTAGCAGCATGCTTGCTTGGTTGGTGTGAGGCCCTGGCCCCCTCCCTGGTAAAAGAAAGAAAAGAAAAAGAAGGAAGAGAAAAAAGGAAGAGGGGGCTGGAGCGGTGGCTCAGTGGTTGGAGCGCTTGCCTGGCATGCGTGAGGGCCCGGGTTCGAACCCCAGCACCACGGACACAACCAAGCGTCGAAGAAACAAAGGAAAGGCCAGAAGAATAAATAAAATTGACTCTATCTCCTTCTCTATTAAAAAAAGAGAGAGAATTTTTAAAGAAAGAGAGAAAGAAAAAAAGAAAACAAGCGGGTAGTTCCTGGAACCCAGTTGCTGTCTTTCCAAGAATCGAGCCTTCTGGGAATGATACTTACACATTTATTTTTCTGAATTGCTGGGATTACAGGTGTGAGCCACTGCTCCCACTGGACTATAATCAGTTTTTTTTTTTAAGAGAGAGAGAGGGAGAGAATCGATTTTATTTATTTTTCCATCTGGCCTTTGTTTCTCTGACATTTAGTTGTGTGTGTGGTGCTGGGGTTTGAACCCAGGTCCTTGTGCCTGCCAGGCAAGGGCTCCAACCTCTGAGCCACTGCTCCAGCCCTACATTCATTCAGTCTTTTTTTTTTTTTTTTTTTTTTTATTGTTGTTGTTGTTAAGAAAGAGAGAACGGTGAGAGAGACAGAGAAAGGGAGAAGCAATTTTTATTTAGTTTTTCAAGTGACTTTCATTCCTTGGACACTTAGTTGTGTATGTGGTGCTGGGGTTTGAACTCGCTTACTTGTGCATGCCAGGCAAGCACTGTAACCACCAAGCCACCGCTCTAGCCCCCCTACATTCAGTCTTTAAATCACTTTTCTTTAAGTCATTTTGGGAAGAAAGGTCTTTTTTTTTTAAAGAGAGAGAGAGAGAATCAATTTCATATGGTTTTTCACATGGCTTTCGTTACTCCAACACTTCATTGTGTACATGGTGCTGGGGTTTGAACTCACATCCTTGTGCACGCTGGGCAAGTGCCACAACTGCTGAGTCCACCGCTCCAGCCCGATACTTACACATTTTTATTCATCGTACTGTTCTTTGTAACAACCACCAATTGGAAACAACCTAGATGCTCAGCTAGAGGGGATCTGCTAACAAAGCAATGAGCAGTCTCACTATGGAATACAGGAGCACTCCCTTATCCTTGGGGCTGTGTTCTAAGACCCCTTGTAAGTGGATGGCCAAAACCGCAGATAATATCGAACCCCAGGTATACTATGTTTTTCCCTATACATGGGCACCTACAGTTTAGTTTATAAAAGACATAGTAAGAGATTAGCAACAATAACTAATAATAAAATAGAAAAATCACAATATAACAAAATGCTGTAATAAAAAATATTTGAATGTATCTTTTAAAATCTTTTTTTTTTTTTTTACAGGGGGTGGTACTGGGGATTGAATCCTAGGGCACTCTACCTCTGAGCTACATTTCCAGCCCTCTTTAATTTTTATTTTGAGATGGTCTTGCTGAGTTGCTGAGGCTGGCCTCAAACTTGCAATCCTCCTGCCTTAGCCTCCAGAGTTGCTGGGATGATAGGCATGAGCCACTATGCCCAGCTCAAATATCTTATTGTGCTGTGGTCTCACTTCTTGTGACGACCGGAGTTGTAGTGAGGTGGATGACATAGGCATTGTGAGGTAGCTTTAGGCTACTACTTAGGGTTACTTGCACAAAAACAGTGAGACATCTCAATAGTTCATCTGATGATTAAGACAGCTACTGTGTAACTAAGAGGAAGGCAGCGGGTACAGGGTGGATACACCAGGAAAAGGGGTCATTCACATTCCTGGTGGGATGGAGAGGGATGGCAAGAGACTTCATCACACTATGCAGAACAGTGCACGGTTTAAAATTTGTGATTTATCTATTTCTGGAAATTTCCATATATCTCTGTATACCAGTACTGGGGATTGAATCCAGGGATGCTCTGCCACTGAGCTACCTGCCCAGTCCTTTTTGTTTTCTATTTTGAGACACTGTCTCTCGATGTTGCAGAGGCTGGCCTCGAATTTATAATCCTCCTGCTTCAGCCTCTAGAGTCACTGAGATTACAGGTGTGCACCACTGTACCCAGCTGGAGTTTTCCACTTCACATTTTAAGACTACAGTTGACTGTGAGTAACTGAATCTGTGGAAAGCAAAATCAAGGAAAAGGGGTAAAGGGCTGGAGCAGCAGCTCAGCAGGTACAGCACCTGCCTGGCTCATGCAAGGATACAGATTCAAACCCCAGCACCATGTACGCAACGAAGTGTCAGAGCAACAAAGGCCGCATGAAAAACTAAATAAAATAGATTTTCCCTCTCTCCCTTACTGTCCCTTTCTGTCTTAAAATAATAATAATAATAAGGGGTGAAGGGCTGGAGCAGTGGCTCAGTGGTTACAGCGCTTGCCTGTCATGCACGAGGACGCAGGTTCCAACCCCAGCACCACGCACACAATGAAGTCTTGGAGCAGCAAAAGCCACGTGAAAAACTAAATTAAAAAAGTTTTTTAATTCTCTCTTTCTCTTTCTGTTCCTCTCTTAGAAAAAGAAAAGAAAAGAAACACAGCCACCTTAACAATGGGAACGGACACACATCAGGGTTCACCGCGTCTTCCAGGTAGCAGGTCATTGAATGTCACCTCAGAGGTGTGACTGCGATCCACACTTACCAACGGGAAAACCAGGGCTCGGGGCCGAGTGTCAGGAAGGTGGAGGCTGCGGCTTGCTCTGCTTCCCCTTTGCACAAGGCCCACAGACCCCCCTGTCAGGTCAGGGAGAGGGAGATGGGGACCTCCTCACTGGGGACCGGGAAATGGCAGCGTGGGGCCAGAACCCCTCCTTCCTCGCTTTACTTTCTGCCGTGCACACAGCACATTCTGCCGTGGTGCCTTTTCCTTCTGTGGTTCGGCTGTTGTCCATTACCCCCATCATTGTCCTGGTCAACTTTCCAGGCTGTTTTTGGGGGGGGGCAGCTGGGAGGTTGTAGGGCTGGGAATCAAACTCAGCCTCACTGAGGCGAGCCTCTACCACTGAGCTCCACCCCCAGCTCAGGGGGTTTTGCTTGTCCTGGGCACAGCTTTCCCCCCTACACCTCCCTTGGTATCAGGGACTGAACCCAGGGGTGCTGAACCACTGAGCCACATCCCCAGCCCTTTCCTTTTTTTATTTTGAGACAAGGTCTCACGAAATTGCTTAGGGCCCTGCTAAGTGGCTAAGGCTGGCTTTGAACTTGTGATCCTCCTGCCTCAGCCTCCCAAGCTACTGGGATCACAGACGTGTGCCACTGTGCCCAGCACAGTTGTGTCTTCAGTACCAGTACAGGGCCTGGCAAGAGAAGGATCTTTGGGCAGATTAGGTGCAGGAGCAGTGACAATCAGGGTTAGGAGGTCTGGGGTACAGGAGAGTAAATGGCTACAGGATATTTTGGGGACCAAGGCCCAGAATCCTGCATAGACCTGTTAGGACACAGGTGCCAACTCCTGAGACAGGAAGGCGCAGGGATGGAACAGACCAGCACGGTGACCCTGCCCGATCCAAACTGAGGTGCAGCCGCGTGTCCCTGATTAACAAACCAGTGCCTTCAAGGTCCTGCAGAAGAAGAAAGACAAAGGGGACAGGGGTGGTGAGCTGCCGCCTTGCCAACCAGGAACTGATGGTACAATTCAGTCA
>PVKS010040440.1:0-16633 GCA_004027875.1 Aplodontia rufa | reverse complement strand
ATTTTAGAACCTTGCAATAATTGACCTTTTGAATAAAGATAGCAGTAAAAATCATAATTTTAAAAAACTTTAGTTAGATAAAATAAGACTGTTGAAAAATACCTGCAGGTGCACGAAATAGGTGAATTCACCGGCAAAACCGAGCTCAAGATCCAAAAAATGAAATGGCCACATCCATTCTAGTAAAAGAGCATGCATATATCTTTAGTACCAGAATTAGAGTTAGTCTGGGCTTTGAAGGAATGAGAGCAGGCGAAATCCTCAGGAAGTTGTTTTTAAAGAATAAAGGAAACCTATATGAGATCTTTCCAATCTCCTTTTTGTGTCCAAATGAAGAGCAAACTCCTTAGGAATTAACTTGGCTTTTCAGCCTTTGGAGTTTAAAAGTAGCATTTTTCCTCTTTTTTTTTTTTCTTCTCAAACCTGTTTAGGCATCAGCTCATGTAATTTGCATTGTAAAAGATGGCTATCAAACAGATAATTAGTTGGTCTGTCCTTCCTTTTTACAAAGGAGCTAAGCTGCAAAATGATAGAATGAAGCTTTTTTAGGGCACTTTTGGGTTATGCAGGCTGATGGTGAACCTGGCATAACATGAGAATGAAGCTCCTGTCTGAATTAGTGGACGTCCTTTAAAATTAAGAGAAGGGAGCCTTGCAACCTTTCAGCCATCGCTCTAGCCCCCAGGCTCCCATGGATACCATGAGGCAGGGCAGCTGCCCTGAGGGTCAGAGGCCGATGTGGTAAGCAGCAAACTTGGGAGAGAAGGTGAACCACCTTTTGCAGGCCATAGGGCCAAGCCAAAAAGAGAAAATGCCCGGAGGCGGGGGAGATCCCCAGATTGGGCCAAGCTGTATCTAAACAAAGTTCCTGATTAGCTACTTTCCATAGTAAATGTTGCCCTCCAGAAAGACAAGCCCTTGCGAGATTACCCCAATCTAAAGGAGTGAGGTTATAATTACCTATGGAGTCCAGAATGGAAAGAGTAAATGCTGCTTGTACTCCATAAGTCCGCTTCTTTCAACTGTTTAACAAATTTTATATCAAAGGGCTGGTGGTATCTTTGCTGGTTTTGATCCTCCAATACCAGAAAGAAGGATCGAGACTCTACTTCATCCCAAGAGTACAAGCGGTTTTCCCAGCATAGCATGAGCAAGCGCCTCCACATGGCTCCAGATTATAAGCTGGTAGTGCAGATGGAGTTAAATGGAGCTGAGAAAACCACTTCTCCAGATCCTCCCCAGACCTCTCTGGTTCAGTATCACTTTCTGTTTCCGAGTCTGACGACTCATCTCCTCTTTCTGAGGCTTGGCTTAATTCCTCTTTTATCTCTTCAAGAATCTGTGCAACCTCCCTAAGTTGTTTCCTCATATCAGAGTGCTTTAAATCCAAGCAGGAGCGTACTAAAGACCATATAGGCAAAGTCCCTATGAGGATAGAATTATTTTTATTGTTCTTATGTAACTCCTCACCCAAATGCTCCCATTGAGGGATATTCAGGAGCCCCTCTTCCAAGAACCAGGGACAGCATTTCTCCACCGTTTTGAGGAACGCTCGGGTGGTGGCCGTTTTTAGAGGTGTTCCATTCTTTTTTTAACAGCTCCTTAAGAGGCCGTTCCATTCTGATCCATGATATTTCTGATCCCATTATTAACCTTAAGCCCTTCCAAGATAACTATCACAAAAATACACAGAAACCAAATACACAACAATACCACAAACACACAAAGACTTACAACTTGACACAAATTCGACTACTAAAGGACGTTCAACGCTGTCTTGCAGCCACTTGCTTAGTCCCTTGGGAGGACTCTTCCATTAGTCTCTCAGGGAGACTCTTCCGTTTACCTCGAGGTCCCTACTCCTGTTCAAACAGGGTCTGCAAATTAAATTTCAACTTGCCATTAATACTTACAATTGGTTTTCACTATTCCCCATACGGGCCACCATTTGCCACATTGGACCGGGGAAGTGGCAATAACGACACACACGCTTGTTGCTTGCTAAGATCTCTCGCGCGCTCTCTCTTTATTCAGGAAGTTGCACGGCTTATATATCAAAGGTAACCCAATCAGCAGGTTGTTGCTACGAGGAAGAAAACTCTGCTGCCGGCTTCTATTGGTTGTCTCTAGGTGGTCAGATATTGCAAGCATACGAACCAGGAACAGCACGAGGCCCCCGGGTGCCGCCCGCCACAACTTTGGTATATATATATATACAATGGAATACTACTCAGCCATTAGAGAAGACAATATTATGGCTTTTGATATCAAATGGATGGAGATGGAAGGAATTATGCTCAGTAAGTATCCCAATCTCAGAGACTCAAGGGCTGAATGGTATCTCTCATCTGTGGAAGTTAGAATACATGGGAAGCAATATGTTAGATGGCTAAGCTAACAATAACTTCAAATTGTATGATTCTCAATGCAATAGGGGGATGTGTCCCTAGATTTCTAGGAGGTGCAGGGAGGGAGATGGGGAGAGGGGAGGGTGTATGAAGAACTCCTAGGAGACTGGAGAGTGGGAATATGGAGGAACCACCTCAGAAGCAGATGCTATTTCTCCACGAGATACCCATTTAATGCAAGAGTTCTTCTGGTGAAAACTGCATCAGGTGAAACCCAAGGTGGTCATCCATGTTTTGGCATTACCCCGGATAACAAAGTATATAAGCATTGGTTATTGATGGTTTGATAATGTTTCCCCATCAATTGTATCTCTATATCCATCTAATAAAAAAAAAAAGAAATCCTAGTAGGGGGGCTGGAGCAGTGGTTCGGTGGTTACAGCGCTTGCCCATCATGTCCAAGTACATGGGTTCAAACCCCAGCATCCAGGTATACAACTGAGCATCAGAGCAACGAAAGCCATGTGAAAAATTCAATAAAAACTCATTCTCTCTCTCTCTCTCACTGTCCATCTCTCTTTAAAAAAAAAAAAGAAATCCTAGTAGGTTTAGTTTTTACAGATTTCAGCATTCCTCAAAATTAAATTTTTGAGAGATCAAATTGAAACTTGGCATGATCAAAGCTAGGCATACATTATATTCCTTTTATCATACACCCTTTTAAAGGTCAAAAGTATTTGTTCAAGATTTTTGCTTTAAGATATGTGGTGTTGTAATAGACTAGGAGTCACATTCATGGCAGTCATGTAGAAAGATACTTAAGTTTATTCTTTGTCACTTCATTAATAAGAAAAAATCCATCAAATTCTTCAAGAATTCTTGAATATGCTGGCTGTCTCATTTTACTAAAAGAAACTGTCTACCTACTACACCTGTCATAAGAAGAGGAATTCTGCTGTTTTCTGAAACTCACAGTTCCCATACTAAATATATGTATTTCTGCACCTTCACCATAGATCTGAGACTCAAATAAATGAAATCACTAAAAGTAAAACTCACCTCAGAGGTGTGTTGTGACATTTGTTTCATTACTTAATGATTCTGGGATAGAAAATACTACACTTATTTGAATATTTCTTTCTCCTCAGTACCTTTAATGGGTCACTGGGTTATAGGAACCAGACAGGCCCATTGCCCACAACCATCATTGATGGCTTCTTTTCACATGCAATATACCAAGTGTCACCCAGGTCCAAAGAGATCATCAGAGGAAGAAGCCCTTGTACTGTCTCTTTACAAAACATACTTAGGAATAAGTTCAAACTGCTTTAATAATTTGTTCTGATAAGTTTGTTCCTACTCTTAAGAAGCCATACCATATCATTCTAGACATTACTATAAGAATATTTATTATTTATGTGGCAGAACTGTATAGCCAAAAGTAAAGTCATCAAAGGTAGATACATTTTAACTGTTACAGTCCAAAGCAGGTGGAATTCTGTACCAATATCTGCTTTTCTTCTGGTTCAAAATGAACTTTTGAGTTTTAATGCTTTTATCAGCACATTATAGTAATACATAACATTAAGGCTTATTTTGACATTACCATACATGCATGTAATATAATTTGCTCTACTTCCATCCATGGTACTTCCTTTTTACCTTCCCTCCTCCCTCACACTTTCCAATATTCTACTTGTTTTCCTTCTATTTACTTATAGTTTTTAATTTTTGCTTTACAAATATATATATATGTGTGTGTGTATATAGGAGTCACTGTGGTATCTTGATATAAGCACAGAGCATATTTTTTCAATTTTATTCCACAGTTCTTCCCTTTTCCCATGCTTCCTCGATCCCTTTCCTCTATTCTACTGATTTGCCTTCTTTTTCATGGGACCCCCACATTTTTTCCCTCATTTTACTCCAGCTTCTGCATATGAGAGAAAATATTTGTATAGATACACACTATGCTTATAACAAGTGTAGCTTTTCAAGTGAACTATCATATTCATAGACCTTGTTGATAAAATGTAAATGAATATTATTATTTGAAGATTTCTCTTTTAATAAAGTTTATTATAAATAAGATAAGCCCTAGTCGTAAATGCAGTCTTCTGGGAAATGGAAATTGTCTTTAGAGCTGGTATTTGCTTAAGGTAGGAATGAGTCTCATGTGGTAATTAAGCACATAGGCTTTGAAGCCCACACTGGGGTGAAAGGCCCAGGTATGATACTTGCTAGTCACAGCTAGTTTGATACTAGTTTGATAAACTTGAGCAAGTTACTTAACATCTTTACGCTTCAGTTTCCTAAAGTAAATTGAATACTTACAGAAACTTTTATGACAATTAAATGATCTGAGAACAGTATCAGACACACAGCAATCAACTTAGAAATGTTTGTTAAATGCACTTCTATATATTTATTGTGAGATCCTATTAAAATAATGCCAAATATTTTTTAAAGAGTCAAATATGTAGAGAGCTAATAAGCCATTATATTTGAAAAGTTTAAGAGATAAATATAGTATTTATTTCACTTCACAAACCAATTCATTTTCTTAGTCATTTAGTCATTCAAATATTTATTAATAGCATTTAATAAATTTCCAATTCAAACAATAAATTTGAGCTTGAGTGACTAAAAGTTATAACTTTTGATATATATTTTATTTAGATAGAATCAAAATATATATCATTATTGCACTGTGGTTTGAATTTAAACCTGTTAGACTTGATTCATAATAAAATGGGATGTAGATCTTACTACTAGACAGCACCATTTACTGTGTATAAAATTGCTTTACAAATGTTTTTCCTTAAGCAATGCATTTGAAAATGTGAAGTCCATGTCTACATTTCTCAAAGAATTTTCAGTATGTTATGCCCTCTTACGCCTGGAAACAATCTAAGGAAAGTTTAATCAAGATGGAATGATTTGCTTATGATTTTGATGCTAACCACATTATAGCGGCAGCTTTTCTCTATTTCTTCTCTATGGATTTGTATACATAACAATTAACAGATGTTAAGGGAAATACTTGAACAGTTCATATTGGCAAGAGCACCATATTACAACAAAAAGCATTGTTTGTACTCTAACAATAACATAGCCACACAATACTTCCCAATTCTGCAGAGGATATTTTTAAACCTCATAGTTGGTGTCAGGCTCATGCGTGGCTTCATTGCTAACACCAGGTCTATCCATTTAACATGATAAAAACAAGTGACGTCGGGTTACAAAAGGAAAAATGCACAAATAACATTTAATACATGATTTTTTGTTAGTTAACAAGCTTGGAAAACCTAACACTCGAACAAATGTAAAGTCCTATATTCTGCACTAAAATTTCCCCTGAAATGATATTAAATTTTCACCAAGTATTAATAATGTGACCTTAAAATTGTGCCTTACAGGGCTGGAGCAGTGTTTCAGCAGTTCCAGTGCTTGCCTGGCATGCACAAGGACATAGGTTCGAACCCAAACACCACATACACAAAGTGTCTAAGTAAAGAAAGCCACATGAAAAATAAAAATTATCTCTTTCACTCTCTTTCTCAAAAAAATTATGCCTTACCAAGTATGTCAATGTTTTAGAAAATGATTCTGGTAAATAATATGCAATTTACTACACATTTTAGATTTGAGAATATAGGTAGAAGCCACCTTGGCTCCACTTCTCTGTTAAACACTTTACTAAGTAAAAGGCATGAGAAACCATGTTGTGGGAAGTTAGAAGAAAATATCTTTAGCATATTCTGTAGTGGATTCCTTAAAACAAATCAGGCTTTATAGTTTAGACTTAGAATAGAAAGCTATATACTCTATCAGGAAACAGCATAACTACCCATTTTAAAATGGAATAACAATAAGAATTATGACATATATTATTGTAGTGGTATTAACTTGCATTGGCCTAACAATTAGTGATGGTAAACAATTTTTCCATAACTAATTTGACCATTTATATGACTATTTTTAAGATATTTCTATTAAGATCCTATGCTCATTTCCTAATTGGACAGTCTGCTGTCTTTTTATTCAAATGAGTCCCTTATGTTTGTGGATATTAGCCCTTTATCAGATGGATGGTATGGAAATTTTTTCCACCACTGTGAGTTGGAAATGTTGAACTGTGAATTCAAGATTTTAAATCGCTTTTTTTTTTTTTTAACCAACAGAAGCTTCTAGTTTGATGTAATCTCATTTGTATATATACATACATATACATACAAATATGTATATATACACATACAAATATACACATATATGTATACATAAAATATGTGTATAAAATGTTTTTTTGGCCTGTGCATTGGGGAGTCCTATATAACCTATCCAAAATATTATTTCCCAGATCAAAATTACATAGAATTTCCTCTGTTTTCTTCTAGTAACTTTTTAGTTTCAGGTCAAAATGACAAATATCTAAAGGATTCATGTTAAAAAATATTGTCAATGATGTTGACAAAAGGGAATCCTGTACACTGTTGGTGAGAATATACAATAATAAAGCCGCTACAGAAAACAATATGGCGGTGCCTCAAAAAAAAACTAAAAATAGAACCACGTGATATAGCAACCCCACTTGTGGAAACATAACCTGAAGAATTAAAATCGATATGTCAAGGAGATAGCTATATTTTCATGTTTATCATAGCATTATACACAATAGGCAAGATATGAAATCATCCTAAGAATCCAAAACAAATTCATAAAAATATATATATGCACTGTTATATTACTCAGCCTTTAAAAAGAAATCATTTTTTGTGTGACAACATGGATGACTCTGGAGGACATTAAGTGACATGAGATAAGTTGGGCACCAAAAGAAAAACACCACGTGATCTTGATTATATGTAGAATCAAAAAAATGTTGAATTCACAGTGATATAGAGCAGTGGTATAGAGTAGATGGTGGTTATCAGGTTATTGAAGGAGGGAGAAATGGAATGGAGTGGTGGTTCATCAAGACCTACAATGTTTTTGTTAGAAGGAATAAGATTTTGAGATCTATTGCATAGATTGGTGACTACAGCCAAGAGTAAATTTCAAATGTCTCACTACCAAAAAACAAACAAACAAAAACTATGCAGAGGTAGCTACACACACCTATAATCCCAGAAATTTGGGAGGATGAAGCAGAAGGATGGCTGGTTCCAAGTCATCTTGGACAACTTAGCAAAACCCTGTTTCAAACTTTTAAAATAAAAAATAAAAACCACTGGATGCAATTCAGGAGTAGAACACCTACCTAGTATGTGCAAAGCTCTGGGCTTGTACTCCAGCACTTCAAAAATTAAAAAAGAAAAGTGAGGTGATGGTTAAATTAATTTGACTTTAATCATTCTATGTTGTTTACATATATCAAAATATTGAATCACACCTCATAAATGTATACAATTATGATATATCAAGTAAAAATTATATTAAAGAACTGTAAATGAGTCTTTACAATTTGGCATTCTTTGTTCCATGAACTTTGTGCATATATCACTTAACATTCACCATAACACAGTGGTAGTTTGGAAACGTTAAGCCACAATTAAAAAGAACTCCTAATATTTAGTGATTTAGATTACAAAAATTTAACTTGCTTTCCATATAATATTGTAGATCACTAGGCTTCACTACCCACAGTTACTCAGGAACTCAGCCTCTGCCATCTTTGATGGTTTCTGAAGTTGTTGCTATCGTTTCACTCCATTTAGCCAAAAGAGAAGGATTATGTTCTAGCCCTAGAAGTGGCACATATGAGTTCCACTATATTCCAATGAGTTATAACCCAACTCAGTTACAAACTGAAATGGAAAAACAAGGGAGACAGGATCATGGTGTACATTAATAAGTGGTTTATGAAGAGGCTGGAGACAAGGAAGACTAGATGGTTCAGGGTGTTGCTAAACATATTAGTAAATCTTACAAATCATATTAATCAACTTTTAATTCTATACTTAATGCAAAATAGGATTTTAATACAGGGTGATGACAAAAATTTTATAGTTCAAAAGATTATTGACTTTTTTAAAAAAACAAGTCTTATTTCAGAACAATTTTGTTTACAGAAAATTTCACATAAATACAAATAGAGTTTCTATATATCTCATACCCAATATTCTCTATTTTTAACATGCTACATTAGGATATTATATTAGGTCAAAAACAAATCCAATATATCAGTTTTTTCATGATTGTGCTTGATACATAAACACTAATCAATAAATTCATAGATACATAGATATTTTCTACTGTAATCTTCTAGATATGATATTGAAAGTGTAAAATCAGATATTCCAGTTAGTATGGAGAACATCATGTCTTGGAATAGTTTTCTGTAATTGAAAAAAGGAAAAGAGGGCATATTTGACATACATTCTTTCCATGACAAACTGTTATTATGTATTACCCAACATAATTAAGTGCTAATATAAGCAGGCATTTAATTACTTGTGATCGTACAGTAACACTGACTGAAGATGAATATATGAAAATTATCACAGCTTCTAAAATTACCATGTTAATTCTGCCTTTCAGTGGGTAAAATGGAGTTTCCTGGAGAGTTAAAGAAAAGTAACCACTTCTTGGAGAGCTGGGATTCATGTTCCCTGGACAGATGGGAAAATCCAGCTGATCATTCTTAATAACCTGGAGAGAACTTGTAATTTTAGTTGTTGAACTATTGGAATTACAGTTATTTTATTATACTTTTCTAGAATTGTTTACCTGTGAATATACTTACTACTAAATATATGTTAAATTTGTGACTTTAATATTGCAATTGTAGATAGTGAGAAGAGCACAAAAGAAAAATGAGGAAAAATACTAAGTGAAAAGTTATTATTGCTGTACATAGGCTTTTCATTTTAAAATAATATGTTATAAAAATGCGCTCAACTTTAACATTTTTATGTCGAATGGACAAATATTTATCATTATTGTAATTAATACTAATCACATAAGTCATGCCCATTATTTTGAAATATATATATACTCAGGGATAACTTTAAAATTCACATAAAAACAATGAAGAGAAAATAAGCAAAAACATAATGATACCAAAATTATTAAGGAAGAGGGGTAGGGCAGTGGATTAATAGTAGAGTGCTTGCCTGGTATACTTAAGGACCTAGCTTCAAACCCCAGTACCACATACACAACTAAGTGTTGGAAAAATAAAAATCAGGTTAAAAATAATAAAATTGATTCATTCTCTCCCCCCTTAACAAATTATTCAAAAAGAAAATTAATATGACAAACTAGTAGAAGACATGAGACATGTTATATCCTGGGAGATGGTTAAGCATTGGAATAAATATAAAAGTATCTTTTGCTATTCTGTGTCACAGGAAATGGTGAGGAAAATGACCCATTCCAGGTGACATTATTTTTAGCCTTTCCCTCCCACTTTCTCTCTCATATGTGTATATACATATATACATATATATACACACGTATGTATATACAGACACATACATATACATGTATATATATGTATATATACATTCTCACATATATGTAAATATATATCTCATACATACATATATATGTAAAATCAAGGTAACTGATATTCTGAAATGTAAATGGTCACAATTATGAACACATTTTGGTACCAAAACCTACCCTACTCACAGCATTTTACCAGATTGATTGATCATGGGGGCTCTTTGAATAGTTTTTCCCTTTTCTTTATCAGGGCTAATTTTATATATGTTCCTTCTCTATCTCCGATTAGCATTACTTATGTTTTTATAATATGAACTACTGATATCCATTATTCATGTACAATAAATATTTAAAATAAGAAAAATGCTTGCTTTTTTCATCCTACTCACATTGAGTAGCATCAATTTTTAACATTTTTTCAGTTCAATAGGAAAGCAATTTTCTCTCTGAACTTTCATTCTAATACTTTTATTAGCAAAGATTTAACTTTCAATGTTAGTAGTAAAATATGACCATATTTTCTTTTTTATTTCTGCAAAGTAGCAAATTAGTCAGAAAATGAATGTAAAGAGTTTATTTATTAAATCACATAAGTGCTACTTTGTTTTCATTATAACAACTAAGAGGTGGTTTTGTTTTTGTCGAACATCCTAATGTGTTCTTTTACTCTTTTCCAGAGTTTTAGACATAAGCATAGGAACAGTTAAAGGGAAAAATTACATATTTCTTTAAAATTATATCTCTTAAGAATACTGTTATTTTATCTTTAACCTGTTGCCTCCATTTTTTAAAAACTGTATATTTTTGCATGTATTAATTTTTCCTTTCTCAAATTTATCATTTCTATATTTTCGATTGACTTCATGCTCAGAAACTATAAATATTTACTGCAGACGATTTGTAATAGGTAATTGCTCGTTAAAATTGACCTTTTATTTCAATGAGATTTTTTAATATTGTTTGACAAGAAATTATTTTGATTTCCAGTCAATCTCCTTAACATATTAGAAAGTATTTCTCCACCATTGATTTGTACCACTGCCTCTTTAATTTTTAAATTATTTATTAGAATCAATTTGTTAAGAGACTTTTTGTTATTCAGTCTCTCCCCTGGATTAACACTACCACCATTGGTTTTTATGGTCTTGTTCTGTCATCTGCATCAATATTCCCTGAATTGTTGTTCTTGGCTCTGCCCCTTGATACTTTTCATTCACACACATTTGTGAGCATGTACTCTATGTCACACTGTTCCAGATGCTAGTCAGCACACCTGAAAGCCTGGGGTGCTAGGCTTGGTGGATCACAGACAAAGGAGTGATTGTCAAAGCCTCTAGTTGGTTCTCTGGACAGGTGAGGCCTCAGTTTCCATACCTCCCTTTGCTTTCCCAAGCACATTTCTTACTCATTACTAAATCTTTCTACATGGCTTTTTTTTTTTTTTTGCAAACTTGACTTAAACATGTTTAATAATCATGCAAAATGCATTAGCCACATGTTTTACATTTCACAAAATGTTCATTTGACCAGACAAGATCTGCCTCAAGTAAAAACATCATTGCTTTTACCTTGTTAAAGATTATAACAATTTGAATATAAAGGAGCAGGATAGCTGGGTCAAATGGTTGATTCATTCCTCGTTTTTTGAGGAATCTCCATACTGCTTTCCAGAGTGGTTGTACCAGTATGCAGTCCCACCAACAATGTACAGGGGTACACGTTTCTCCCACATCCTTTCCAACATTTATTGTTGTTCGTATTCTTCATTTATTGCCATTCTAACTGGAATGAGTTAAATCTCAGCATAGTTTTAATTTGCATTTCTATAATTGCTAAAGACGTTGAACTTTTTTCATATATCTGTTAACCATTTGCATTTCTTCATTTGAGAAATGTCTCTTTGGCTCTTTTATCCATTTATTGATTGGATTATTTGCTTTTTTGGTGTTAAACTTTTTGAGTTCTTTGTACAGCCTTGATGTTAATGCCCTGTCTGAGGTGCATGAGGCAAAGATGTTTCCTATTCTGTAGATTCTCTCCTCATGCTCTTAAGTGTTTCCTTTGCTAAGAGAAAGATTTTCAATTTGATGCTATTTATTGATTTTTCCTTTTACTTCTTACACTTTGGGGTCTTGTTTAGGAAGTCAGTTAGTGAGCTAATGTGTTGGAGTTTTGGTCCTACATTTTCTATCCCACTACTTGGTTTATATCCAAAGGACCTAAAACCAGCATATTACAGTGATACAGTCCCATCAATGCTCATAGCGGAACAATTCACAATAGCTAAGGTATGGAACCAACCAAAGTGTCCTTCAATGAATGAATGAATAAACTGTGGTGTATACACATTATTGAATATTGCTCAGCCACAAGGAATACTGGTTTTATGTCATTTGCTGGCAACTGGATGTAACTAATGGATACCATACTAAGTGGAATAAGCCACTCTCAAAAAACCAAAGGTTGAATATTCTCTGATATGTGGAAGCTAACCCAAAATTAGGAAAAGTACAGAGGAACAGACAAAGGTGAAAGAAATGGAGAAAGAAATGAAATAGGGCAAATTTGTGTAAGGAGTCAGACTTAACCTTCTCATGCTCATATATGAATACTTCACAGTGAATCTCATCAACATATCAACCAGTCAGTTTATTAAAATAGTGATAAAATTACAAAGACCAATAAAGCAGAGGGAAGAGAACAGGGTGGCAGGGTGGGGGAGTGGTATACTGGAGAGTGAATTAAAAGAAGTTATACTGCATACATTTATAAAAATGTCAATGAGTATCCTATTGTCAAGCTAATCTAATGGGAACAGGGAGTGGGAGGAAGGGAGCGAAGCAGAAGTGGAAATACTGGGAAATGATTTAAAACAAGGTATACTCCAAGCTTTTATAAATATGTCAATGTATATATTATTGTCACGGATGTAAAAAAAAAATGGGGTGGAGGAAGGGAGTGGAAGCAGAAAACCTGGAGACTGAACTGTAACAATCTGAAATCCATGTTGTTATAATTATGTCATTGTATAAGCTTATCTCACATATTCCTAAATAAAGATCCAATAAAATTTTTAAAAATGTGACACAATGAATTAATGAATACTGTAAATTGACTCAATCCCATCCTTAAATAAATTATCAGTTTTGTTAGCTCCTAAAAAATTCCTTGGGCTGAGTGCTGGCATAGCAGTTGCACCTGGCATGCAGGAGGACGTGGGTTCGAATCCCAGCACTATGCACACAATGAAGATTCAAAGCAATGAAAGCCACAAAGAAAACTAAATAAAAATCAATTCTTTCTCACTGTTCCTTCTCCCTCTTTAAAAAAAAATTACTAAATAAATCCCCAACCCCCCAAAAATAAAAATAAAATAGAATCCTAAAAAAAATTTACTTGTCTTTTAAAATCACCATTATTATTATTATTTTTTTTGTTGTTGTTGTTAAAGAGAGAGGGACAGTAAGAGAGACAGAGGAGGAGAGAAACAACTTTATTTAGTTTTTCACATGGCGTTAGTTGCTCCAACACTTAGTTGTGTACGTGGTGCTGGGGTTTGAACCTGGGTCCTTGTGCTTACCGGGCAAGCGCCAAACCTGCTGAGCCAGCGCTCCAGCCCCCTAAAATCACCATTATAATCCAAGTTAGTCTTCTGATGCTTGTTACCTGAACTATTAAATACTGTTTTAACTGAAAACTCAGGACCCTGCATCTCTCTAACCCTCTCCATTCTCTGTATATAACTAATCAAGTTTCTAAAACACAAACTTGTTAAAACATCATATTCAATAGAATTTACAAAGTTGCAAGTATTATCAATGGTACACACTTGAAATTCATAAATGACAATTTTGAATTTTCCCTTTTTTCTTACTACCTATGAAAGTAGTCCCCACAGTATGTTTCACAGAACACTGGAACCCCCAATACACTTTGAAGAGTTTCTCTAAGGTCAAAAATGTGTTCATAATAGTATTGAGTTATCTTAATATTAGCACTGATGGCTAAAACTAAATGCTCTGTGGCACAATTCAAACCACTCAACTATTTTCAAAAAGTTACTGCTTCACAGATTTATCAAAGAATGCCCTTGATAACACAATACAAATACTAATTTTATTAAATCTTGACCCTTGAGGATGTGTGTGTAATATGTATGTGTATATATACATATACACACATACATACATCTTTTAATTCCTTCTGTGTGAAAAAAAAAATGAAAGCAAACATAGAAATCCTGCTGCATGACAAACGACAGTTTTCTTGACATGGGTGACTTTTTGCACTGAGTTGAACTTACCACTTTTTCAGTGGGCTCCATTTTTATTTGAAAACGTGATAGAAAGTGAATTTATTCAGACTTGGGTGTTTGGCAGGCCCTTTCTCAAAAATGAATGAACACAGACACTATAAGTAAAACATCAGCAATAAATACTAACGTTAAAATGTGCATATTTAATTGAAACTTTAAATTTTGGATAACTTGTATCTTCTCCATACTGAAAAACTTTACAGAAAAGATTGAAGATGAGTAGTGATGGTATTTTTTATTCTCTGTGGAAATACGTTAATATGTGCCTAATTTAGTTGAATAATATTAAATAAATATTTTAAAACTTTAGCTACTTTAATTTCTACTTTAGAAACTACCCACCTAAATTAGCTAACAAACTAAAGTTCTTTAGTATCATCAGCCTTTTTAAGAATGTAAGGGTTTGCTAAGGTAAGAATGTTTGAGGATCACTGGTCTACAATATGAAGTCCAAGTTCTTTGGATAGTAAATATACCCCTTAAATATAAGCAATAGCTTCCTTTCCTGCAGATTTCAAGAGTGCAAAAACAATGATAGGTAAAACCACATGCTCCTTGATGCAGTTTAAGCCACCAATGCAACTCATGCCATCTTTCATGATCTTCCTCCTTTACATTATTTCCCTCCTCTTCTTCACCTGATGCACTTCTACTTACACTACACAAAAGCAAAGCACATCATTACTTTGTCCCTTTTGTTTTCTATACCTATTCAAATATAGAATAATTTACTCCTTCATGCATTCTCTCTATAACTAGTTTTCAATGGCTTTTCTTTTTTGTCCATCAATATTAGTGGATGTGAGACATTTGAAAATGGAGTTTGTTATATTTTTCTGTTTTGCTTTTTTTTTTATCAGAGGTAGGGTATTTTTCACATAATGATTGAAAAATAACCTACTGCACTTTATTGGTAAATCCTTCCCAGAGCTGAAAGTGTGCATCAATTTTTCTTTCAAACATAAAAAAAATACTATTACGTGTGAGATGGCAGCACCATTCTGTGAGGTTGAAGTAGCCATAACTTGGTTTTGTGATGGGTAATATGTTGATTTCTTAAAATTGTAGAGTGGTGGGGGTTCATGTGCAATATGCTGACTTTCTCCTTATGTGATACGCTATTAATCCTAGAGTGGTGCTATTTGATCTTTATTTCCAAATGCCATCGAAATTGAAGCATTATATAAATCTTCAAATGTGCATATACTTTTCTACTTATAGAGAGAATTTTAATGGCTGATTTAAGTTATGCAGAATACTTTTTGTCTAAGATGGAAATGTAACTCACAGTGATTTGGAGATATATATGTGTAGAAACACATTTAGTTTTTCAAATGTCTTTCTTTGCTCTGAGACTTCATTGCCTTGTGTATGTGGTGCTGGGGTTTGAACTCACATACTCACACATGCCAGGCAAGTGCTGTAACTGCTGAGCCACTGATCCAGCCCCTATTATATATATGTATGAGATCATTCATCAGTGTTGTAGATAATTTATAATCTTAAGTGTTTGGTGACCAATGTACATGATAGAATTTTCCAACTGCATAGAGATTATAACTCTTACTACTTAATGATGTAGAAACATAGATAAGCTAAAAAAAAAACTAACATTTATGCAGTGTTCGTCCATGGAAGTCCTCTTGATTCTTCTCTGGTGAGTGTACCTTTCTCAATTTACATTTTTGAGGTACTGATGGGATAGTCTCATATCCAAAGTCTTGGATGTGAATAGGAGAAACATATATGGCTCATGAAAGCACCATGTTTGACAACTGCAATTCAGGAATAGTCGCGACGAACCCTCAAGAATCCAAGACAAACCAGGAATGTTTCAAGAGCTATTTCTTGAAATATTAGGATAAAAATTAACTTTTTCCACTGAAGTCACAAAATTGCCTAGATAAATCCCTGAAGTTGTTGATGGCCATTAAGTAACATTTGCCAATGGCCTGGGTGGAAATTGTGCCAGAGGTAAGCCAGACTTTGATATAAAGATGATATAAAGATTCATTCTTAATAAATCATCACAACCTCTACACCCAATTGTCTGAGGCCAAAACAATCCCTAGAATTTCTGCTTGCAAGACAATTAATCATTTTATTTCTTAAAGGTTGTTTGACTTGGATTTGTATTCTTTGCCACACATTACTGATACAGTAAAATTAATTCTACTGTAAGGTCAATATTGCCAGAAATATACCATAAAACAGACAGATGAGTTCACAATATGCATTTTGACCCCATTGAGAACACTGCTGATTATGTTGTAGACAAACACCTAACTGAAGCAACAGAATTCAGTTTCCAAAACTGATATGCTAAATTTATTAACCTATTTTCTTCCCCACTAACTTCATGCACAATTCAACAAAAATAAATGTCAGTTAATTGAAATACAAATTACAATTAAATTATAATGTAATTCCTGATTATTTTTAGTGTGTTGTATATATATTGAGAAGAGAAAAACAATTTTAGCACACTGTATCATTAGCTGCTAAATATTCTAAATAA
>PVKS010040439.1:0-16630 GCA_004027875.1 Aplodontia rufa | reverse complement strand
TGATTTAATTCCTAGTTCCTTGATCCAATTCAATTTGATTTTTGTGCAAGGTGAGAGATAGGGATCCAATTTCAACTTTCTGCAAAGGGCTGTGCAGTTTGTCCAGCACCATTTGTTGAATAGGCTATCTCTCCTCCATGTTAAATTTTGACCGCCTTTGTCAAAGAGCAGATGTTTAAAGATTTGTGGGTTTGTCTCAGAGTTTTTCTTGAAGAGCTGAGGTTCTGTTTTCTATAGAAATTCGTCTATTATTAAATTCTTCCATGGTTCCTCTCATGTCATTGACTGCAGATTTTAGCTCTATTACTTTCTTTTTGAGTATGTCTATTTCTTTGACAATAGTTTTTTTTCATTACTTGAGTTTTCTCACTTAGTCCCTTCATTATATCTTCTTTTAGCTAATTGTTCCTTTTAGTAATCAGATCATTGATGATTTTGTCAAGATTTTCATCTTGGTCCCTATCTGTTGCATCTTTTTTTGGGGAGTTGTGTTTGAGGTGAAGCTTTCCTAGTTTGATTCTTCATTTTTGAAGAGATGCTTCTGGATCTGTGAATTGAGATTCCCTGTGGGGAAGGTAGGCGGTTTTCCAGGTGGTTTTTCTTTTCATGTCAAAGGGACAAATCAGCCACCACCTCTTTGATGATCACCTTCTTTGTGATGCTGTTTTTGCCTGGGTCCTCATTGTGCTCCACCTTTTGGTTCCAGGCTCAAGGTTGCAGATCTGAACCTGGGTTGTCCTGGGTGTCTGCCAGGCCAGGACCAGAAGAGGCCTGGGCTGAGGGCTGGTGCAGGGTGGGGGGATGCTCCTCCAGTTGGTCCTGGGTGTGTCCTGGGGCCCCGACTGACCAGAAAATGCTGGGCTGGTCCTTTAGCTATGGAGGAGCTGCTCCAGATGGGGAACCTACCCAGTGGTGTTCTGAGTGCCTGCCAGCAGGGTCCAAAAGAGGCCCAGACCTGCACGAGGGGCATCAGGTAGGAGGGGAAATGTTTTGAACGGGGGTCTTACCAGTGGTGTCTTGAGCACCTGAAGTGTGTTGAGCACCTGTCCACTGGGACCAAAAGAGGCGCTGACCTGCACACAGCAAGGGGTAGGCTGGGGCTACTCTGGATGGGGTCCTCCAGGTAGTGTCCTGAGCATGTGTCTGTGGGGATCTAAAGAGGCCTGGTGGGCACCTGGGGCATTGGGTAGGTGGGGACTCCCCCAGACCAGATGTGGAGGATTCTCTTCCCATGGATCCCAGGTGGGGGCTGCTGCTCCCTCCACTAGACTTTCTTTCTTTTCTTTTCTTTCTTTTTTTTTCTTTTTTTAGGAGAGAAGGACAGTGAGAATCAATGCCTAATTGGATGGACACACAGACAGACAGAATCTATTTTATTTCGTTTTTCTCGTGGCCTTTGTTGCCCTGACACTTAGTTGTGCATGTGGTGCTGGGGTTTGAACCTGTGTACTCACTCGCACATGCTGTTCAAGTGCCATAACTGCTGAGCCACTGCTCCAGCACCGCTCCACTAGACTTTTAAGAATTTTTTCATAAGTTAAAGTTTTTGATGCAAAAACTGCAGCCAACGGATTAATCCATTTTTAGTTTTGAGATGCTGAAGTGGAAATAGGCTTATATCTTCTTAAAATTAAATCACTTTAAAACTATTTCATATGTAGCAGAAATATATCAAAAAGAAAATCAAATGAAGATCTAATTATGTCATGAAGGGGAGTGAATACAAGGGGGACAATCCATTCTTTAATTTTCAGATTTATTTGTTCTGATTTTCAGTTGTCTTTTTCAAAATAAGATTATCTCATAATCCAGCCTTTTAATATAAATGCTTATAATGTCTTATTAAAGTTCTTTAACTTCTTCCTCAAAACCATTTTATTAGTGTGTTCCACCTTTCTCGCAGGATAAAATTGTATGTTAAGGTAGTCTTTTCAACTCTGGAGGTAAAATTTGTGGGAATCAAGGAAAGAGGCAGTTTATCCTCATGTCTAGGAATGAAAGCATTTATTTAAAAATTACATATGGTAAAATCAACTTTCCTGGTATACAGTTTGATGTATTTTAAAATTTAACACATTTGTGGATTCATGTAACCACCACACAATCAAGGTGTAAAACAGTTCTATCACCCCAAAATATTACCTGGGAATTGTCTCTAACTTTAATCCATTACCACAGACCTACATTCTTTCCCTGTAGTTTCCTTTCTTTACAAAATGCCTAATTAGATGGACACACATAGTAACACTCAAGTAACCTTTTAAGACTTCTTTCATCTTGAGATTTACCCCTGTTATGCCTTTTTATTGCTGACAAATGTTACTGTTTAAGCATTCAGTCCTGGAAGGACATTTGGCTTTCTGTTTTTGGGAGAGTATAAATTTTCATTTACCTAGATTAAATGGGAGGAAAATTTGTCTCATGGTATGTTTACTTTTACTTTATAAGAAGCACCCAAAATGTTTTCCAAAGTGACTGTTCTATTTTGCATTCCCATCAGCCATATGTAAGAGTTCCAGTGGCTCCTCACTGTTCACTAGTGCTTGGTATTGTTGGTGGTTTTTTCTTTTTCAAATTTTGCCATCCTAATGGGTGTGTAGTGAGTAATACTTTGTTGGAAATTTTAAAGTTATTCTTGTAATTCTTTATCTAGCAGTGGTGTTTTACTTTTCTTTTTCTTGAATTATATTTCACCTTCTTGTAGCTACTGTCTATGACAAGCACATTTCTAAATCTGTTCCTTCAAGCAAAAGGTTTTAGAATAGGTCTTACTCTTAAAAAGCCACATGTGGGAAATCTAATTCAATAAACATTTATTGGAGACCAGTCAATATATTAGATGTTGAGAATATAAAAGGTAGGACATCTGGGAACCTCAGAGATAGTAAAGAGAAAAAACACATATATTTGGATACATGTGATAAGTACAATAATAATGTATTACAGTAATGGCATAAAGAGAGTATTATCTCTGTAGGTCAAAGGGAGTTTAAAGATAAAATATGTCAGATGTTCAGGAAGGACCAGACATTTTAGATAGCAGGGTCAGCCACATGTAAAAGCAAAGACATGGAACAGTAAGCAGTTTTGCTTCATTGGAGGACAGAATGCACGTAAAAGTAATAAAAGATAAAGTGATGTGCTTTCTATCAGTTTTTACTATAAACTTCTGTAGAGTTTTAAGGTGTTTTTGTTGTTTGTGAGTGGGGGTGGGGGGTCAGTTGGGGGTAGAGCATAATTAGATTTGCATTTAAATAAGATCACCTGGGTGTTCTTACTATGAATGATTTTAAGATGAGGTAGAAATGAGAGTCAAAGAGATCAGATAGTTTTAAGAGAGTATTTCACTAGAATTTATGAGGGTTAAAGGTAGAAACAATATGTGGGAGGTGAGGAGTTTGGTGAGGGTACAGTGGTGGTGAGGGACAGAAGATATTGACTCGAAAGATATTAGATTTAGTGACTTATTTACCAAATTTAGTGACTGATCTGATTTTTAGTAAGAAGCTGTTTTGTATTGAATTTTGTCCCCCCAAAATTTATGTGGTTGTCCCAACCCACAGAACCTCAAAATGTGGCCTTATTTGGAAAAAGAATAACTGCAAATGTAAATAAATAAGTAAAGTCATTGTATATAAAGAACCTCAAAAAATAAAAATTAAAAATTTCATGAAGTTAATACTTTATTAACTTCTAAATGGCACAATGGTAAGCATCTTTAAAGAACTTAGGATAAAGATGCATATTAGCTTTCTAAATTCAGGTAGTTCTGTAGACGAACAGGAATTAGAAGTGAAAATATTCCATTTGGGAGCATATTGTTGGTTAATAGTTGAGACCTGATGGTTATTCTGCAAAGATGCAATAGTTCACATGGATCTTTGTATCTTGTTGAAGGAATGTATTCCAACCAATTTGAAATAACTGGACGTCTTCCTAAGCTCAGTTGTGTCTGAAAAAAAGTTTCATTTTTGTCATGTCAGTCAATCACTGGATTAGTCCATATTATTAGCAGTTTTTTTAACTCAATTCAGAAAACAGATCTTAAATTTATATATCTCTTTTAGTCTTTTTCAAAGTATTTACATTCCCATTGATATTCCACAATAATAAAGTTTAAATATTTGTAAGGACACAAATTAAAATTGTTTCCAACTATACAAGTTTTTAAGTTTAGATGGGTCATCCTTAATTTGATCAGCTTATTGTCAATGTGGCCATACACTAAAATAAAATGGGAGGTGTAAAGATTTTCAATGCTCAGGTCTGATTTCAGAGATTCTGATTCTATTGGCTTGAAATCGGACAAAGACAATGCAAATCCTAAATGGTGGTTCCAAACACTGTAGAGTAAAAGTTAACACACAGAATGCCCAACTGAAGGCTTGTCCAAATTAAAAGTTTTTTTTAAAGTTTTTGAAAGGTATCATTTTAAAGATATAATTATAGAGGTCAAAATCTTAATGGATTGATTTAGAAGGATATATTTGTATTACAAAGGCATTTCCTAGTAGAACCTATACTTTGCAAGCTCCATGACACTTTTAGTTATTTAATTATAATACATACATACATATTATTTATTCAATCATCAGTTAAAGGATATCTAATATATCCTTAGTGTTGTGGTAGGAGCTTGGGATAATTGCTAGGGAATATAAGTTAGACTTTCTGTGCTAAGACCCATAGTGTAGGAATAGAGATATCTAAACATATATTTACAATAAAATATATGTGCTCTGATGGAGAACCTACTGGTTTTAATATGATCTTTACCTACTTACACAGTGTGACTTTACTTTAACTTATTAAGCTGCAATTTATTGGAACCTAACTATAAATTCTTTGCCACTCAGGTGAGTAATTTTGGTTACTCACTCTATCCTAGTACTTTCTTCTTGTAGTTATGCCTCAGGAATAGCATTCATGAAACTAGTTGAAAATTGATGTGTTCTGTAATAATTGTGTAGCCCTAACACTGGACAAGGACAAAGAAGTTGCTGAAAATGTGAAAAAATTAGCTTAATTTTCTTTCAAAAATGAGTTACCAAAATAATTTGACCATCTTGTTTTCCTTAAAGTTGGCCCAGATATTGATATTTATTATTGAGTCAATAAAAATAAACACAACAGATATTGATATTTATTATCGAGTCAATAAAAATAAACACAACAGAGTAATATCTCTATCAGTTTATTTCTGAAGTTATATCTTTAAAGTTTAGGGGAACTGTTCATGTCTTAGTAATTTGACTGGTTTAAGTTGATAGGAACACTTTCCTTTAAGCAGACATTTTGTTGCTACAGAGGCATGACTCAATTTAATACTGAAGGTTGCTATTCATTTTGAAGGGTGAAATTTGTCTATGATCAATTTTTTTTTACTCTAAACTTGGATTATTTTGAAATCTGTAGAAGATCTCCACATTTCTGAGAGGTATTTAATAGAACAAATATTTTAAGCCTTTATATTTTTATAATGCTTAGAAGTGTTTGGAATTTTGAAAGGAAAAATCTATTTCTTTGTATGTGATTATATTTGTGGAGAGAAATACAATCTTCATTTTAAAATATTTTGTTGGAAAGGAGGTCTGCAAAATTTTAAATCTATTTTGCTTTTAAGAGATATAGAACTCTTAATAAACACAACTGCTTATGTTAATGGTATTTAAAAATATATATGTATTTAGTAATACTAAACTGTAAAAAATTAACTTTTGAAATTCTTTCATATTTAGGAAATCAAAATTATGAAGTAAAGGACTAGTTTTTTGTTAACTTGGATTTTTCCTGTTATTTTAAATTAATGAGCATATATTTAATGATTAATTTGTCATTGGAAATAATCTGTAGGTTAAAATTAACTATTTTTACCACCACAGTTTTATATTAAAATTCATCAGCAGTTGAACCCTAACCCAGAGAATAGTATTTTGCTTACCTCTATTTCCCTGATTGAAATGGTGGAAAGCACTCTGGAGCATAGCACTAAACATGTTTTGGCATCTTCCTCAATGTCAATCAATTCATGATCAACCATTATTCTCACTCTTGAAGGGTACAGCAATATTGTTAAGACAATGTTGAGAGGATTTTTTTCTCTTTCTAGAATTCCATATTGCAGGAGTATTTTTAAGATGTTAGACTGTCTTGTCTGAGCTACGTAGAGTAGAGGTGTGATGCCACTTAATGGACTTGGACAGTATACTGGTGTGAAAGTTCTGTGAGTCAAACAAACAGACAACCTCATTGAATACAGAATTAAGAATGTGGTAAAAATAATACTTATGCAATTATTTAATTCTAGAAAATTCACAATCTCAGCATTTATATCACTTGTAAGGGCAAAATATAGAAGAATCAAGAGACTGAGGTGTGGGCGATATGGGAGTAATTCTGGTTTAAGAGCATATGCATATCATATTGTTACTTTATATGCATTTATGATTGTATAATAACTCACCTCCTTGATTAAAAAAATGTGGTGAATCCTTTGAACAGTAATAGGCAAAAAATAGTATGTTAAATATGGTATTAACTTTTAAAGTCTACTTTTATATATAATGTAATTTACATTACAGATAGTATGCCTAATGTAGAGCTTTTCATTGTATACATCTAGACCAAACGAATGTTAAAAGAAAACTCCTTGCAAACATTTGAAGTCCCTACTTGTAAAAAAAAAAGCAAAAATGTGTGTGGAAAGTGTTTACTTGTAGTCTTAGTAGTTCTATGTTTCTCATTTGAGAAATTCATGCTGATTAGGAGCATATTATAAAACTCATGAAGCTATATAAAATCTAAAATGGAAAAGAAAGAAAGACCTTTTTTGGAAATTTCACTTTATTAATAGAATTATAGGACCATTTGATATCTTTTTGTTTGATTTTGCTCTTAAGCATGTGTCAAATATGAGCTTGAATTGCAATTGGAGATTAGGTGAAAAAAGAATAAGTATAGCTGTCTTAATTCTATTTTTTTCATGTTAATAAAATTAGAATGGGCTTAAGAAGTATACATTATGATTAGGGTGATATCCGGTCCCTTCAGGGTAGAATTTTATTTTTCTTCTTCAAAAGTTAAATTTTGAATGTCTTCTAAAATCTTTTTCCTTGAGTGTCACATAATGGCTACACTTGAAAAATTTGCCTCCTTTCTGACAGAAATGAA
The DNA here is from genome assembly GCA_004027875.1 of Aplodontia rufa. Classification (NCBI taxonomy): domain Eukaryota; kingdom Metazoa; phylum Chordata; class Mammalia; order Rodentia; family Aplodontiidae; genus Aplodontia; species Aplodontia rufa. The sequence continues at coordinate 9,460 of PVKS010040439.1, read as the reverse complement.
ACTTTTCCCCTAATGTTATATAGTGTTTGCAATTATTTCATTTAATAGACTTTTGTGCTTAGTATTGAATTGGTTGGTATGAATGTAGAGTAAACAAGGTGGTTGGGTGTTTTGAGCACAGGGAAATTTATATTAATAAGGCTTACTTTTGCCAAGTTACATGGTTTTTAGGACTACAGAAAGAGAAATTCACATAATGATCCTTGCCTCTGTAATTCTCTTGACCACCCTAATAAAATACTAATATACACTACACCATAGCATACTAAGTATAAATATTCGTTTTAGACAACTAGGCAGAGGAAAGGAAATCTTTTCCAATGAAAAGATTAGAGAGAATGTTTAGGCACAAGCATAAATCAGCACTGGGGATTGTTATACCAAAACTAGCTATATGAAATAAACAAGTCCTGTAAGATGAATTATTTCAAATTGTTTTTATCTGAAGAATTCTACAAAACTCAGAAAAAGGAGCATCTCTGGTTAAACTGGAATTGAAAATACTAGAGTCCTCCCCACAATTGGTTTCCTGGTAGGGGCTCCAAAAATTATTGTTGGAAAATCACTAAACCAACTAACTTATCTCCAAAGCTTCACAGAGCTCTGAAATGTCAGAATTTTGTAATTGAAAAAAAAATGGTATAAGGCTGTATAAAGTAGCATTCTAGAAATAAAAAAGTGGGTCTTTTCTTAACTTTGCCACTAGCACTGTGTGTGTGTGTGTGTGTGTGTGTGTGTGTATGTATGTATGTATGTGTGTATTTATGTGTCCTCTTTCTCTCCTGAAATCATCTTATCTCCAGATGAATAGTGTACTGTACTTCTCATCTTTTTCACAAATACTTTCTCATTATATAGTCAAAACTGAACTCTTAAACTGGTTTTTTTTTTTTGCTTACTTATCATTGGTACTCTTACATTTTCCAAACCACCATTATATTTAGCTTTTCACATTTCTTTGCTTTGTATGTATTCACCCATTTTTCAATTCTAATCTAGTTTATCTTAGAAGACCCTGTCCAATAAACTCTTTCATGATAATCTTTGATTACCCTGAACTTTCTCTTACTCTTTATGGCACCTTGAGCACAGCTCTCATTAGTTCTTATCATTTTGTAAAACTTAAATACCTTTAAGCTTTTATTTTTGTCATCTTCAAAATAAATGGCTGAGCAAAATGTGATCTGTAAAAATTGTACCTCCAAACAGGCAGTGATTTTGTATTTTTAGTTTACTAGAGTATCTCTGAGTGGCAAAAATAATGCAGGGCATATAGTAGGCACTCATATATTTTTTAATTGTAATTTGCCTTCAATCCTCATAAGATTTTTGGTGATGACTTACCAAAGCTAATAAAATTTATTCATCTTTCTACTACTTAAGAAAGATAAGTTGACTTAGCGTTGTGGTATGAGAATTCAGGATTCTTAAGGAACACCTTTCGTTAAGATTTAGAGATACTGGGACTGGAGTGGTGTTTTAGTGGTTGGAGCACTTGCCTGGCATGCACAAGGGCCTGGGTTCAAACCCTAGCACCAAGTATATAACTAAGTATCTGAGAAACAAAGGTCAGATGAAAAAGTAAAGTTGATTCTCTCTTTCCTTTCTCTCTTCCTCTCTCTCTAAAATAAAAAGACTAATTGATTCAAAGATATTAAAATTGACATTACCTTTAGAAGATATTGAATGAATATTGAAAAATGTTGAAAACATGACTCAAACACAAATAGGTTTAAAGTGAGATTTAAAAGTCTAATCAGGATCCAAATGACATATGATTAATCCTCACATTTAAAGAGTATGATATTATAAACCAAAATTTGCTTAATCTGTAGTGACAGTTAATTATAACGGTACTTATATGGATGGAGTGAGGGAAGCAAAGCAAGATTCAGTTTTAAAATATGAGGTTAATGAACTGAACTTTTTGTATCTGAAAATCTGTCCTATATGCTTATGAAATGGAGCATAATATTTCCATATAGACATGCAAAGGATGATTCAGTTTTGTAGCTATAATTATTTCTAATTTTTCTCTACCCATTTCCTTTGGTTTCTAGCTGACAAATTTAATAGATGCTTCTCTATAATAATTTTATCTCTGTGGTATTTAGCAGAGCTTCTTGAAGTCATGTTTTCCTTTTATTCAGACTAGCAACTCAAAGTTTCCTCATCTATCTGTTTGCCTATTCCTTCTCAACCACACTGCACAGGCTCCTCTTTCTCTATCTCAACATCTAAATAATTTATGGCCTTTTTACCAATTTTCATTTGACTCAGAAAATTTTATCCATGACCGTAATTTCAACTACTGTCTACTCATTTATTTCAACAAATATTGAATACATTCTATGAGCCAGGCACTGCTTTAGGTGCTTGGGATATACCAGTGAATAAAATAAAGAAACTTTGCTCTCTTACTTATGTTGTAGTGAGCCATGACTGACAGCACAAGATGAACATAGCAAAAGAGAAAATTCTGTATGTTAGGAGATGCTCAATTCTGTGGAAAATAGAAAAAGAGTGGGATAAGAAGTATGGATATGCTGGTAAGTGTATAGAGGGCGTTTTCCATGTTTAAATTGGATGATAGGAGAGGACCATACTGAAAAACAACATCTGCACAAAGAGTAGGGATGAGGAAGTTCTACCTTTTGGATATTTTTAAAGGCCCTAAAGCCAAATAGTGTGCCTGGAGTGAAGGAAGAATAAGGGAGCCAGTGTGACCTGCAGTTTAAGAATTTGTTATAGGACAGAATGATTTAATGGAACAGAGCTATAGCAGTACCAGTGGCTATATTTTGTAAATTGCAAACAGGTAGAACCAACAAATATCCTATACAGGGTAGATGTAGGATGTAAGAGAAAGACATAAGGGATGCACCATATATCTAGCTACATATTGCACATCTCCACTTAGGCATTCCTTTGGCAATGCAAACTACTATGTCTAAAACTGAGGTTTTAGGTCCTTATAACATCTTGATAGGCTTGTGACATGACCACTGTGGTAAGTTAAATAATGACAGAAGGGACTTTGCACATGTAATTAGGATCTTGAGAAGGGATATTATCCAGGTAGGCCCAATGCAGTTTTCAAGGGTCCTGAAGGAAGACAGTAGAGTTAATAAAGGTGATATGATAACCGTACAGTGCTGACTTTGAAGGTGGAGGATGAGGCTGTGAATCAAAGAACACAGGTGTCCTTTAGAGACTGGCAAAGGCAGAAAACATCTGCTCTAGAGCTCCAGAAAGAGCCAGATCTGCTGAAATAATCATTTTTATTTCATAAGATTCATTTCGGACTTGTGACCTCCAAGTGTTGTTTTCAGCCACTAAGTTTTTGACCTTTTTTTTTTTTTAATACAGCAAAAACAGGAAACTAATGCAACTATCAACAAGTGTAAACATTTAGAAATCTGAAGACTAACTTTTCCCTCTATGAGTCTTCACTTTTAATCACTTACTATGTCTTTCTATTCTATTTTAAAATACCTCTTTTTTCTCTGATTGCTGCTATTTTTATTTTTCTCATTGTAGCTTACCTGGACAGTTCTGTTATCAAAGTGTAGTAACAAGCTTGGAAGGATGGTGGCAAAGCAGAACTGTTTCTCCCCTCTTTTCATTCTATAATTTTGACTTTCACTGTCTGAATATCCCCATGATGTAAATTTCAAATTCTTGTATATGGTCTACAAAGCCCTTCAAGGCTTCACTCCAGGCTTCTTCTTCTGCCACTAGTTGATTCTCATCTCAATGTCTAGCTATTACTGAACTGCCTATAGTTGCTGGATACAACATACTGTGGTATTTCCTGTAGTTTTAGTCATCCTCCCTCTGTCTATATTATATTTCTTTTTTTTTTAATTTTTTTTTTAAGAGAAAGGGACAGTGAGTGAGACAAAGAGAGAAACAACTTTATTTAGTTATTCACATGGCCTTAGTTGCTCCAACACTTAGTTATATACATGGTGCTGGGGTTTGAACCCAGGTCCTCGTGCTTGTCAGGCAAGCATCGAAACCGCTGAGCCACCGCTGAGCCACCACTCCAGCCCCTATATTACATTTCTTCAAGTGAAAGAAAGGGAAAACTCTCTTGTCTTTTAAAAAATCAATTAAATGGGGTTGGAGTGATGGCTCAGTGGTGGAGCGTTTGCCTGGCATGTGCAAGGTCCCAGGTTTGATCTACAACACTGCATATACAGTAAGCAAAGGAAAAACAAAGATCAAATAAAAATTTAACACATACACACTCTCTCTTTCTCTTTAAAAAATATCAGTTAAATGGTGGGTGTGGTGGTGCATGCCTGTAATCCCAGCAGCTCAGGAGGCTAAGGCAGGAAAGTCTCAAGTTTAAAACCAGCCTCAGCAACTTAGTGAGGCCCTAAGCAACTTAGTGAGACCCTGTCTCAAAATAAAATATAAAAAGGACTGGGGATGTGGTTTAGTAGTTAATCTGTGTTTAATCTGTGGTACCAAAACAAAATTTAAAAAATTTATTAAATGCATCCCTTCTAGAGACTTTCTCAGATATATCCTCTTCCCCTGTAGTATCAATAATGTCCTTCTCTGCTCTATCTGTGCAAGCTTTTATCACTTACAGTGTAATCATAATTGATTTTATATCATTTATGCTTATTATGTGAGCTTTCCAAAATCAGAAAATATAACTACTTTTTATTTATGCCTCCAACAAGTTGCATATAGCATGGCACTGAGAAAATGCTTCATTAATGATTATTGTTACTTTAAGTGAATGACATCATCTCTCTCTTTAGCCATTTATAATCTGTTGCACTATGGCATTAGAATGTTTGTTGCTGGTTTGTTGTAAAACTGAATAAATTCCCTTTTCTCATTAACTCTTTCTCCTCTCCTCCAGGGACTGTGTGAACTGTTCATTATTATAATAGGGATATTATCAAATTAGAGTGTACATAATGAAGAGTGACCAAAGAATGATTCTGTTATAAAAATAAAGAACAACAGATAGTAGCATAATTAAGTTAATAATTTTGAGGATATAAAAGCTGTGTTCAAATATTTTTTGAGAGGTTTTCATGTAGAAGAGAATAAGTAGACTTATTTATTTAAAGCTTCAGGGCATGTTAGAGAAAGGGAGGCAGACTTCAGCATACTGTGAGAAAGCAGAATCAAATAAATCTGTATCAGAATTCACTTTTTTCATACAACAAAATCTTGCCTAAATACTTGGCCTAATTCTAGGCACTGAGGATTCAGTGATAATGTAGTCCAGGTTCCTGCTGTCATGGAGCCTACTTGTTTTATAGTGAAGGTAGAGAGTGAGCAAACAAATCAAAGAAAAAACAAAGCAGAAAGTAAACAATGATTAGTGCTGTGCAAAGAATGAAAATAAAATGCTCTGAAAATGATTGAGTAGCTTCTTTAGGTTGGGTGACTCTCCATGGAGAATTTTTTTTTAATAGTGGGATCCAGCTGTTAAGAAGGAGCTAGACACAGTAATATCTGAGTGAAGAGAGATTTTTTTTCAGGTAAAGGAAAGAGTTATTGTAAGGCCTTAAGGCGGGAATGAACTTTAAGATGTTCAAGTAACAGAAAGATCTGTCTGTCAGTTTGGATGATAGTGATCAACTATGGAGAGTAACATGGGACTGGATATAGAATGAATGTAGGATTTTATAAAAATTGTATCATTTGATACCATTTGTAGTAGAAGAACTTTTGAGGATTTCAAGTATGAGTAATAAAAAGCTATTTTGTGTTTCTTAAATGGTCATTCAGATGTCTGAATCAAGAATAGATTATAGGGGTTGGAAGGGAAGAGTAGAATCTGTTGCCATAATCTAGGCAAGAGATGAGGGTGGCTTCACTTGGGTTAGAAATGGAGGAGATGAAAAGAAATGGAACTAATTGGTTATGTTTTAGAGATCAAGACAAAAGGATTTGTTGAAGTGTTGGTGAAGGAAAGAAAGAATAAAGAATAAAAAAAAATCCAAGATATTTGCCTTGAGCAATGGGGTAGAGCAACAGGGGCAGTGAATCAGGTGAGGAAACTTAGAGGGAGGAGCAGCTTGGTAGGGAAAGGATAAGTTAGATCAATATTCTATTTTTTTTCCCCATCAAGTTTGCATTCCACTTGGGAAAGTCAAGTAAATAGTAGAGGGAGTATGGCACTCAGAGGACAGGTCAGAGCTGAAGATAAAGGTTTTGGAGACGTTGGCATATACATAATATTTAAAGTTATGGGACTGGGAAAAGCTTTGGGGGAAACTGTATGGCTGTGATTCAAAAGGATCCTGGGCAAAGGAGTGATTTGCTCCTGGAAATAGTTAATTCTCTACTACTAGAGTTATTCAGAGACCAGTAAGCATTGTCCAGGGATGCTCTGCAATAGGCTGCTGCCCACAGTTAGTATTTGCCAATAATTTCTCAGTCTTCATCCAAATATAAAATTCTAAGAGTCCAAAAGATCCAAGTGATGTTGTGGTAAATGGAATTGACCTACAGTGAGTTTTTATCTTGTGGATGCATCTAAGTCAAAATTTATTAATCTCAAAACTTTTGCTTCAAATAATTGTTAATGGGAACTGAGATGTATATAGTTGAGCTGTAGAGCACTTGCCTAGCATTCACAAGGCCCTGGGTTTGTGGCCTAGTACCACAAAGTGAAAAAAAAAATTTGTTAGTGGCCCTCTATCATGTTCTACTGTGTGTTTTTTCCTTCCAATTTTCTTCGTTCCCTCTCCACATTTAATTTTTTCTTTTTTCTCTCTTCTGTTTTACTCCATTTTTCTTTCTCATGTGCCTGCCAAGGGTACACATAGGCATGCTTAACCCAGCTGATGAAACTCAGCTTTGGAAGCTGCTTATGTCTCCAGTATTTACAAATATAGTAATTGCTTAAAACAACAAAAAGTGCTATTTGGGGTTTTTAAATTTGTATTTCCAAAACCATAGCTCTCAGTGCATATACTTGGGTATTCATTAAGGAACACATTCAGGGGTTTTCCCATACCACAACGATCACAGTAAAAAAAAAGAAAAAAAAATCTCTGCTTCAAACAGAAACTAAACTGCCTAAACTGGTTTAGTCTTTAACTGATCCTGTTTTGTTTTCTTTTGTATATCTGCTCCTGAATAAGATGATCACTACTTAGTTACACATGAATAAATGCTCATCTGTTCTAATCAGACTAATATTTAAAAGCAAAGAATAGATTAGAGTTAATGCAAATTAGATAACTTCAGAATCTATATTACAAATTCTACAAGGAGGTCATAATTGAAATTTTATTTCATGAGATTCTCAGGTACTCATTAGGAAGACTGACATGTTCAGACTATGTAACAGATTGCAGTAGGTACTTGATTTTCTTTGTGCTCAGTTGTGGAGATGGAGAATTTGGAGTCAAGTTTATCAATGTTTAACACAAACAGGGAACTATTATGCTTAATAAATATTACCAAGTGAAGATGTTTGTAATTCTGAATTGTACTTTGAAAGTTAACTCATATACATATTATAAATATATGATGTCAATATTCTCAAAAAAAATCACGGTATTACACAAAACATTGTCTTGGTATTATTATAGAAGCCTATGTTCTCTAAAGTTGCATTGAGCACTAATAGGTAAGCTGTATAAAGCAGAACCACTAATAATTTATTGGAATATAACAATGTTCAAATAGGTAGAAGTTTATGGACTATATAAAAAATAAAGAAATATACAATGGGCAGTCAAGTTTGGTTTCCTTATCTGTATATAACCACTATACATATATTAATTTTAAAAAAGAAGTATTTTAATCTCTCAAAGACAAAAATTTCAATGGTAAAAACGTGAGATTATTACCTCCATATCAGTGCCAGGTTACAACTTCGGTCTTGAACATAATCTTTAGTCTTCTTAAGAAGCAATTCCACAAAGTCAGGATTACCTTTTCTGGCAAAAACCCAGTATAGAATTGTATTCACACATATTTCAGTAAATTCAAGATTAAAATTTAGTTCAAAACGGTATCCTGATTTTTCCACAAATGCAATATAGTCTGTGAGTAGTATGTCAAACCCATCCAAGTCGACATACCTCAGAATTTTTGCCAGTGTTCTGTATATCCTAGGTTCATAACAGTGATATCCCCACTGACCCAAAAACTGCAAGGAGGGTCTCTTAACAATTTTGTCGATGAGATTGCAGAATATATTGCTTCTTGGAAAAGAAGTCTTACGACATAATTTAGATTTACTCATTGCTTCTTAAGGCAACAGTATAGAAATAAGATCACAGGTAGTCATACTGTAATCCTTCAGTTACATATTTTGATAATGTAGTAGTCTTCACTTCACAAACAGACTGCCCTTTAAACTGTAGCCATGGAAAAATGTCAAATGAAATAGTACCATAGAGTACTGAATGACATCACAATAGGTGCAGATATGTCATCAGCATAGGTAAGAAATTTAGATGTAATTGGTGACATTTGAAAGAGACATGTTAAACAGAAATGGCATGGGGGAGGAGGTAAGATATATATTTTCAACTTCCTAAGAATTGAACGAGGCTACTCTATATGTTTCTTTTTTTTTTTTTTTGAGAAAATCCACATATCCTTTTTTTTATTAGTTGAATATGGAGTTATAATTGAGGGGGAATCATTATCAAACATTCAAGAACAAATGTATATTTACATAGTTAGCCAAGGCTGATGCCATGTCATGGAGGGCCCCCTTGGATTCCCCATGGTTCTGTTTCCCCCAAAAGAACTCCTGTGTTAAATGGACTTCTCGTGCAGGTCAGAGATCTCCTTCTGAGTTGATTCCCCCATACTCCCTCCCTCCAATCTCCTAGATATCCTAATCCACATATCCTTAATGATATTTTTGTCTGATCTATTAGCCACTGAAAGAGGTGTATTAGAATTTCTGTAATAGTCAATCTGTCTTTTTCTTATTCTTCCTTCAAACTTTCATCTCATATTTTTATTTATTTATTTATTTTTCATTCATTTTTCTATCAGGCCTTTATTTCTTTTGATACTTATTTGTGTATGTGGTAGGGTTCAAACCCAGGTCCTTGCACATACCAGGCAAGCATTCCAACTGGTCAAGCCCCTGTTTTTTTTTTTTTAATGAAATTTTTTTCCCTCTGGTGTATTTTTCTTCTTTCATTTGCTCATGCTGTCCAGAGGATCAAACTAAGACCTCACCCACCCCAGGCAAGCGCTCTACCACTGAACTACCTTTCCAACCCTATACGTTTAGCTTTTTATTTATTTATTTTTTTATTAGAAGTATATAGAGATACAATTGAGGGGGAAACATTATCAAACCAACAGTTATCAATGTATATATACTTTTTTTAAAAAATTTTTTTTATTTTTGAGCAACCTTACAAGATTTTAACAAGACAATATAAAATGTGTATAAGATGTGTATATATTCTGGACATTGCAACTGTCCCCAGGAGTGCTCCCC